>JAKVQX010000022.1:0-53980 GCA_030463015.1 Geotrichum citri-aurantii
TATTATTATAATTATTATTATTATTAAAAATAAAAAGTATTTTTGGAAATTTCTTTGAAAAAACTTCATTTTCAGAGCTGTTGAAGGCGTTCTCTAGGTGCACCCAACTATGTTGAAATTGGTGGCTGGTAGCGATTTGCCGCTAAAAAGCCCTGCTACTCTAGCAGGTTTTCACAGACTCGTAGAACCAGTTTCAATAACAATTAGCCTTTAATCTGTAAGATGTTAATCAACTACTCAATTTTACTTAAAACTTTCGAACAACATCTGAGCTACGTTCAGCATCTGAGGAATATTCATCAACAGTTATTACTCTTCAAAAGTTGCCATGTACCTTTACAAAGCCTTAAATTTGCCCAAAAGAACGCGTTTTTTTTATCGGATTGCAAATTCATGCACAGTATGATTATCACGTTCATTGAATGAAAACTTTTAGCCAAGGCATTCGAACACCTGAGTGTTCTAATTTTTGGAAGGTTGTGAACGCTGACTGCTTTCAGACTTGAGCTCCAAGTATCCAAAAGACTTTATTTTGAAAAACTAGTGATATTCGAGGGCAGTAAACAAACAAAAAAAAAAAAAAAAGAAAAGTCAGAAAATTTCTGCTATTTTTGACTTAATTACAAGCAACCACAAATGCCATTAAAAACGTTTCTTTTTACAATTTCAGAAATCATTATTAAGGTTTCAATGCAGCCATATTTACTTTTCTGCTTTTGCATTTCTTTTTTGGTTTTTTGCCCACAGGTTTTGTTGTTGTTTTTTCCATGCTTTTTCTTTTCTTTTTTTTTGTGGATATTTCTGTAATTTCTTCCTCTATTTCACTTAGTAAAATGATCTCGATAGCCATAAGCTCATCTCGGCCACCTTAAATTCACAATAAATACTTTCAAATTTCTCGCTTTCTAATATTTCCAAACAAGAACTTTTTTCAAAGACAACTTGCTTCAATTTTATACTTCTTTCCTTAAAAATCTCACCACAACTGACCTTCTTTCTCTTTCTTTCGTTAATTTATAACTTGGACAATGTTTAGCACTAGCAATAGCATTTCGTGGCCCTCGGTTTATAATACCAACGACACTAACAATGCGTCTAGTATTCACAACAACCTTCAGCTGGATTCGAGTAATAATCAAAATTTTGGGGTTCCGGCCTCTCTATCATTACCTCAGCAAACCGATCGGTCTGAAGTAATTTGGAATAGTGCCCTACCATCTCACCAAGACTATAACCATCCAATAGTCACTCAAACAGTTACTGCCCATTCTGTTAATACAGTTCTCTCACCCACAGACATAAACTTTTCTAGCTCTAGCATAAATCCTCCTCTTTCTGCTAATACTCCTCTCAGTGTGCATAATATGAACGCCAATAGTGCTTATAGCTGGTCTCCTGCACATGCTAACAGCAGCGATATTTACAATTACTCTACTGCTAGTAGTTCTTCCATGACACCCGAGTCTGATGATACTATGAGCACAAACTTTTTTGATCAGAGCACCCATTCTCATCTTCCTTCCAATGATCTGGCTGCTCAGCAGCTTCAGGTTCCCCAGTACATGCCAGTCATGACCCAATCTATTCCGTTACAACTTCAACAGCAGCTGCACATGCAACAAATTCAATTTCACCAAAATCCCATTAATTTGTCACACCCCCTTGTAGGTCACCAAAGAACTGCCAGTCATCCCACTCCCGCGATGTCTCATCCTAGAAGACCTTCGGTTGAGGAGCTTACTGTAACCAAGCGGGTTAAGCTCACTAAAATGAGCAACGAGCGCATTGAAAAAATTAAAACGTTGGCAGCTGGTAAAGGCATTACTGCTGATACCGTGCTGTCCGTACTGACACTATATACTCCTGAAGGTCGTAAAAGATGCATGAACACCGTTGCTGGAAACATTGACAACAATACTTTGGATAACGAAAACATTTATATTGATATTGTTATGAACGGTGGAGGCGATGACGACCCCGCTAAGCGTGGCAAGAAGGCTCACACACGAAAGACTAAGCCCAATCACATTAAACGCCCTCTTAACTCGTTCATGCTTTACAGAAAATCTCAGACTCAGAGCGCAATGGCCTTTGCTCTCCACAGCCAGCTCAAGCTAAATCATCAAAATATTTCTCAAATCATTGGTCTCATGTGGCACACTGAGGATCAGGATGTCAAGCGTCAGTTTGCAGCGTTTGCTAGCAAAGAAAAGAAGCTTCACGAAATTTTGCATCCTGACTACAGATTTCGTCCCCAGAAGAAGAAGAAGAGAGACTAGGTGCACAGCCAGCTTTCATTTTTTTGACAAGACCTAACGAATTTGTTTTATTTATTTTTAATTTAATCTTTTTGCTAATGATGAATCTCATGATGTCAATTGAAAATTGAGCCGTAGTCTTAAAGGTTTTATTTGTTCTTTGTCATAGGAGTTCTTTGAGCTGAGTGCTGTAAAGAGCTTTGAACTTAATCTTTCATGTAATTCTTATTATAGTTTAGTGACATGGTCCATATAAAGCTGAGGGAGGGTGTTTTGATAGGCGTTTGGTTTGGGGACTTGAAACTTAGCCCTTTCCAGGCACACAACTGTGTTAACACCAGTAGCGAGTTCTACAAAAAAATGCCTAAAAAAAGGAAGAGAGAGAGAGAGAGAAGGAGAGCCAGAACGAAAGTAGAATTAGGCAAGAGCAAACAGATGAACCAAAAAAAAAAAAAAAAACAGCGCCAGCGTGCTCATGGTATCTTCGAGTTTTTCCTAGATGATCTCAATATTAAAACTGTGGTTTGACCACCTCAATCTCCTGATCTCATCCATATTAAAAATTCAGGGGTTTTAAAAAGAAACAACTGTCATGTAAAAATTAGTATTTTTTGGTTGGTTTAAAATTTTATGAAATAGAAGACGGAATTTGGAACTGGAAAAGTGCAACGATTAATTCTATCTTTGCCGAGGCGAGTTGAAGTTGTAAGAAAAGTCTTAGTGGGAGCACATATTATTGATCTAAAGTTTTGGTAATCAATAGTTTCATCAGTAAAAATTACAACTTTACAAAATGAATAGTTTAATTTAAAAACTTTAAATACAAGTTTTGTTTTTTTTTCATTTGAATGCATCATGTCTTTGTCGCATAATGACAAGGCGGTAAAAATGGAAATTTTTCAAAATCTATTTTTTTCAAAATCTATTTTTAAAATTTTTCTCTTTTTGCTCCATAATAAAGCAATTCCTCTCATTAATTAGGGTTTATTGTTTGTTGCTGTAGGCCGTACACAAAAAAAGTGTTGACAGAGAAATGTGCAGCTGGTATTAAAAATAAAAATGTAGAAAGTGCCACGTTCTTAAGTTTTTGTTTACATTTTGTTAAATACAAACTTCTTGCCATCAATGAATTTCACTTTTTACATTTCTAATAGCAAGTTTAATGAGACCCATGTAAAACCACTATGAAAGTGTTCAGTTTGTGAATGTAGAATAGAAAAATTGCATAAGGAAAATTTTTGGACGAGCTGCACTAAAACGATTTATGTATTTTTAAGTAACCTGTTTTTTTTGACTTTTTTAACAGGTAACTTTCTTTATCATATTTAGAAGACATCAATAATTTTTGAAGCCTGATTTCAGACAAAACCTTTTTGATGTTAAGTTAAATGGTGAAAACTACCGTATAACTTTTAGAAATTTGTGCATGTAATTAAAATTCATTTTGAGTCTGAAATTTTGCCAAAAATTTCAGAGGAGCTTTAATTAGAGTTTGTGTTCAAGGCCAAAAAAACAAATCCAAAACTATGTTTCTGATGTTTCTTTTAGTCTGGCACAAATATTTACACATGTCTTCGAACATTAAATCATGTCTACAAAATGCACACTTTTCAGCTGAAAAACTTTTCTAGGATTCTTAACTTTGATGTAAGTGCTCTGAAATTTTACTATGAACTTGAAAAAAACAATTTGGCACATACAGAAAACATCAGAAGCTTTACCAAATTCCGGGCTGATATAAATAAATATCAGATAGCCGGTAATTTGAGTAGCCGTGCTCGTTGGCTGGTGGCAACCTTGTTTTTTTTGGTAAAAAGTTTTGTCTGAGTTGTAAAAAAGACACTAGTCTTGCCTTAACTTGAGTCAAACTGTAGTGTGGCCGTATCTGAAGACATAGAGATCTGGTAAGTAAAAATTCTTAAATGCACCACAGGGTTAACAATCACTGTTAAAAGGCTTGACAGGCTGGTCTCAGGTAAGTTAGAAAAAAAAAACACAACTGATGCGGTGATTCAATAAAATCGTTTTCACAACAAAATACATAACACTAACTGTCTATAATCTGTGTATACGTCATTGCATTGAAGCAGACATCTAATCTAGCAGTGAGGACATTTTTTTTAATTAAAAATTGTATTTTATTGCAATTGTGCAGGGTGGAGCTAGAGTAAAGTGATCTTTGATCACATTTTAATGACATCAACAGTTTATCAAAAATATCTAAAGTTGACTGCGTATTTATTTATAAGGATTTGTTGAAAGTCAAAAATTGAAATGGGAAGTACCAGTTGGGTCTTCATAACTGAAAATAGCAAACATTAAATTACCAAAAATACCACTGCAACCACAATAGCTAAAATGACAAAATAATCACAGACTAACAAAGATTTTGAGAAATTTTGAACCAAATCTATTAGCCTAAAGTTGGTAGCGGAGACTAGCAAAATCAGTATAATTCCTTAAAAGATATCAAATACTATTGCAACAGCACAAATTCTAAATTTGAAATCATTTTAAACTAAAAGGTCTTCCTAAAACTAAATTTAAGGAACAGAAATGTTCGGAACTTTCTTTTGCCTGAAGCTTGCAACTAATGAGTGAAATGCACAAAAAAAATAGGACAACTACGAGAAAGTTTCTGAAGTGAGAATGGAAGGTAGCCAAAAACCCTTAAAACTTAAGCTTAATTGCAACAAACTTCAAACTCTAACACTACATAGCCAATTTCTGAAAGAATTAAGTTTTACGATAATGTTTCTTATCTTCGACAATTTGTTCAAAGAAGTTCAATACAAAGCGACTTGCAAAAAATATTCCTGCCTTGATAAACACGAACTAAAAATTGTAAGCCAGAAGAATTGAGCCTTCAAGAAAAGTCGCGCTACAAATAGCCCTTGACCTGACTTACTTTTTTTTCACCACTAAAAACTTTTAAAAATACTTATCAATTCTAATAATAAACCATAGCTAATAGGCTAATGACTGACAAATAAAGTAAGTTACAAGTCATTTCACTTCTGTAGTGTACTCAAAAGTCAAGACTATTTTAATTGGTCTCGGACCAGTGATACACCAAGATCAGTACAAAACTTAAACTAAACACCACCACAAATTTTCATTAAAAAAGCCACCAGATCAGCATAATGTATCCTTATATTAGCTTTGATTAGTTTTTAAATTGACGTTGACTATTAACAGGCTAAATTTTATTGAAAATTGTGAAAAACTAGGTAGATAAAATCTTGATGTAATTTAACTTACCAGCAAATCAAAAAATTGAACGTATGTGTAAACAAAATTTCTTGAAGTATCTTAAACGATCAGCATTTAAAGTTTACCTAACATGTGCCAAGCTAATTGCTTTTTTGTTGAAGAAACACTTTATGTGTAAAAAAAAACCTGATAATCTTTTCCGCTAGAAATGTGATGCTGAACGCGTGAAAAATGCATTTTAGCTTTGCCAATACTTCATGTTTGTGTCCATGGATTCAATTATAGCGTGTAACTGCTAACTTTTGGCTTCGAGTATCTTACCAGAGTTACTGATAGCTTGTAAATTTGAATGCATTGTCGTAAGTTAATATTTGGTTTCGAAGAGAAGTAAATATGTACAAAAACTTTATTCACAACGACTCAGTCAAAAAAAACTTGACTTGAAGCTTACCAGAGACTCGCAGAACAAATATCAGTTAATCTAACAAACCACAAAATTTGTTATAATTATTGACAAGCATTTTTGTATTTTAGCTGCAGCTGGGTCTTGAGACTGTCCCAATGCTTTGGTTTAACTTTTTAGACAAATTTTAAACACAGTCAAAATCAGTCTCATACAATAAAATAAAGTTCCTTATGTTTTTGCTAGTAAATTACAAAAAGTTTTATATTTTCACTAGGCTGCATTACTAGAGCATGAATGAAATTTTTGTGGCATGGAAACCTGGAAACTTTTCTAGAGTTGATTTGATACTTAATTTTTGTTTCAGCAGACTTTCTCATTTAATCATAAATCTAAGCGTTTTACGGTTATCATTTTTACTCTTAAAGGCTTTTGTAGACAGAATTGTTACGACAAAGGCTCAAATTGTGCTACAGAGTTTGTCTTAAGATTTAACCTATAAATGGAATTTATTACTGAACGTTTGAACTGCAGAAAAAGCCAAAGAAGAACTTTGAAATTACAACAAAACTATTTAAATTTAAATTTTTAGAAAAAAAAAAGCCAAAACTAGAACTTTTTAGTTGTAACACTTCAGAGATTTATAACTAATTTTTTACAGCAACCATGTTTTCAAATTTGCTTTTGTAAATTTTTTTGTTGTGAAACTATAATTGTTTTCAAAAAACTGGATTAGTGCCTAAGTTTTTGATAACAATAATTCGAATACTTGACAAAAAACGCTCAAATTTTTTTTTTGCCAAACACAACCTAAAAGTTAATGATTTAACTCGCGCCTTGTATGTCTATCAAAACTAATCAAATTATATTTTAGATTAACTACATTTGAAGCACCATTAAGATATTAGTGTAACAAGAATAATTTATAAAACTATTTATAGTATTCAAGGTATTTGCACATCCTGCTTGAAAAAACAACAACTTGTGATAACAATTATTGAAAATTGTTTTTGTATGGTACCGTAAATTCATCTTTTTTAATTTACATAGAGCAGCTCACTAGTAGTTTTTTAATCGACTATTATGAACAGACGGGTCATGAAATTTGTCAAAAAATACTTTTAAACGCATTTTGTAATTAGTTAAATCCTCTGTAAAACCAAATGTTAGAAGTTGTCTATACAAAAATGGCTGTGAGTATTTCATCTTTTTTTTTTTTTTGTTTAACAATCATTAGGAACTACATTTAAAATAATGGGTTTCCCTTGCCACACAAACCCGATTTATGGAGAACTCGGCACCATCGAAGCGAATGAACAAAGTTGCGAACAGTACAGACCCCATATGTGGGGGTAAAAATTAAACTGATATAAATGTTTTCTGTTTATAGCTCATAAAATAGTTGTAAAGGACAAAAAACTGAGCAAATAAATACGTAAACAATAGTAATAATAAAATCAGCTTTTTGTTTGAAAATTTCACAACTATCACACAAAGAACTTTGAAGTTCATTAAAAGCTTGAAGCTATCAATCTTCTCTTTGTGAACTACTTGCCTCTTAATGGGGGGGTCTTGGGCCGATATCTAGCGTGGACTGAAAAACAAAATCAAAAATTAGCATCAATCAATGCTTGCCAAACTGATGAGCTAATTCTGGGGTTGTGTCACCCAACAGTAAAAAAAAAAAAGAGTAAAGCTGAGATTGAGACTAAGCTTACTTTTTCGTGAGTTCCACTGCAGTTAATTTTTGTAATGCGATAATTCATCTGGCAAAAGTGTGTTGCCTGTTTGCATGGTAAAGATTTTTTTTAGAACAAGGAAGACTTTTTGCAGTAGTCGGCAACCCGAATCAGGATCTACTATTTTTAGTGCCTACGGTGATCAATGTCACCACCATGCGCTTAAAGTTTCCCTAGTCTGTTTAAAAACCAGGCTGTCAGGCGCACTCACAAAATAAAAATTGCAACTCATGATAGAATTTAAACATTTAGCATTTCTTCTATTTCATCGAAAACAAGTAGTAGCTTTAAAAAGTAAGCTAGTTTTTGGAGTGTGAAATTGTCTTAAGATATCAAAAAAAATTATAAATCGAAACAAACTTTAGCAACAAAATTTCTAGAAAAATGAAAAAGACTAAAAAAATTGTTTACGCACAACAATATCAAAAAAAAATTGAAAGCCTCAAGGCGCTTTAATAGCAGGAAAAACCGTTTCACAAGATACTTTTTAATAGAGGTTTGTAACAAAAAAAACTTAGCGCGAGCCGCTAAAACGGTATTGGTTTTGGATGACCATTTATCTGTTAAAAATAAATTCAGGTTACTGTCCCGTTAGCTCTTTTAACATCGTTAAAAAAGATATTCACTCCATAAGAAAAAACCCAATTAGCGGGGTTCAACCATAAATCTCTAGATGTATACTATTAATTATTAGGCCAGCGTAGATGTGAAAAGATAGTATCAGTTTTAATTTTTGAGTTCATGGTTTGCAATAGTATTTGAAAGTAGTCATTATCAAGTAAACTATAAGTAACTCCAGGAAAGTTACAGTATATTGACAATTTTATTATTAAATGTCATCAGGGTGCTAAATACACGCTTATACAGTAAGTTAATCTAAAAACTAGTTTTTTGTTTTGGCAAAATTTGATCAAGATTTCTGTTTTCTGTTTCTATGATGTCATGCCCTAATTTTGATCTAACTGTTTAAAAATTTAGCGGATTCAGAAAACAAATCATTGTTATAAGTATCATTAATTTTGAATAAATCATATTTTACGCAATTTAACAATATACCCAAATAAAAGCCCAGCTTTTTTTACATACAGTAATTTTTTTTGATTTAGAAAGTTACTTGAAGAAGTGACGGGTAAAATCATTTGGTTGAAGAAACAGCCTATAAGGTTTTACTGATTGTTTTTATTGGCATCGACATGTCAGGTTCATGAATCTCAGGTTTCTTTTAACATACATGTAAAAGAATTCATGGAAAATCCGGCGCCACCAATTGAAAAACCACATTTGCGTTTTAATAGCGCGGTTTTGATAGTCTCATAAAACAACTTTTTTGAACAATAATCTTCTTTGTTTATCTTTTTGTCATTTTTCCGTGTTTGTGATTTTGTGTTGTTAGAACAACAAAAAGATTTCCTATTCATCTATATTACCTGGTTAGTTAAATTGACTCCTGCCACAAATTGAGAAAAAATTAACTAAAATAGTTACTATCATAACCAGTCAGTATTCAAAATTTTAGACGTAAAGAAAATTTTTACTCAACTGAGCTTCAGTCACAGAAATGGTTCAAAAAGGTCTTAAATAACTAGAATTTTGTCTGGCAAATTTACTGCAAAAATTAACTAATATGAGACTGCAATCAAAAATCAACAAAGTCAACAACCAAATTTTAGCCAACAGAATAAATTAGTTTTATGTAAACCCTACTGAATACTCTTGTGGCCTTTTTCATATAATGACGGAGTTTGATTTAGGTTTTTAATGTTCACAGTGAAAAGTCCAAAGTGTACTTCAGGTTTGTAAAGGTCAATTTTTTTCATGAACCAATTTACACTGTTTTGCAGAAAAATGAATTGACCAGTAAATTATTTGGATAATTTATGGCCATCTCCTACATGTCTTTTAAAAGAAATTTCCATTGGATGGAAAATTGTATTGTAAAGGAGGTCATAGAAGTCGATCAGCCATTGAAAGCTGCCAAAGATGAAGTTAGAAAAATCCAACATAATTTGAATGAGTTAAAATTTATTTTAGTGTCAAAGACTTTAATTCTGATAATTGCAGAGTTTGTGAAAAGATTTTCCAAGTTTTTGTGTAACAGGCTTCAAGGTTTTTACCGCCACGCCCTCCCACTTAACCTAACACACTGTAGTGACGGGCCTGGCGGGTTTCTTTTGACACATGAACTTGGTTCGTGGAAAATTCGGCGTCATTGAAGTGAAATGAAACGTATTTAGGGAAAGATGTAGCCCCGCTAATAAGGTAAATTTTTGTTGTATTAATTTCTTATTTGTGTCCTGGTTTAATAGTTATAAGTTCAATAAACTGATTTTAATAATGACAGGCTTTAGAAGGTCTCCATGAAATTCGATAATTTGAAAAACCGCTGGCTGAAAAAGATTGCATTTATAAAATCTTTAACACTACAAGTTATAATTGGTCAATTAAACACTAGTTATTCAACAATGAGCTAAATTTTAGACCATGTTAGAGAACATGGAATTTTGTTCACATAAACAAATTCTATCGTTGGATCTGTAATGTACAAATCGCTACAAGAGATATCTCGGTGTAAAGCACATATCCGCTTGTATCAATAAATTGTATGTGATGAGATTTTTATAGTTACATGTGCAATAATAGTTAAAAACTTAATGTGTAGCTAAATTAGTCGCAAAAATTGAGTTCATAAAATGTTAAAATAGTTCCTGTTGGAGTTAACTTGTGGGCTATTTTGAAAGGCGTGAATGTTGAACATGCAGCAAATTCAGCTCCTTGCGTTTTTTGAAAAAAAAAATACACCATAAGTAATTTTGGATAATAATTTCAGGTTTTTGGTCAAAATTATATGAAGAGGATGAGTTAGATTGAGAAACTAATCCTATCTTTCTATAGTTTGATGGTACCATTTGAGTTAAATTTTTAAGTGTTAGTAAAGACACCAATCCCGATCAGCTCTAAAGCTTTGTACCATTTCCCTTTTTCTCTTATGAGTTTTACCATGTCAAAAATAAAAAAAATTTAAAAAGAATAGTATTAAATTAGTTTTTTGAAAAAAAAAATACGTTCACACCCGTTCATGAAAACTTTAAAAACTTGATTAGTCCAAGATTAACCTCATTTAATGGAGGCATGGACTAGCCGTCCGATGTGCATTGTGTGAAACTGGACGCTAAGTATTTTGTCTAACTTTTTTTGGCAGTTAGAAAATTTGTCTTAAACTTTTGTTTACTTCATTTATTTCCCCTCTTCGTTTCTGTAATTTATAAATTTGGTAGTCGGCACGTTTCTAATTTTCGACGGTTTTTTTAATTTTAAAAAATTTACTTATTTGAATATACTTATAAACAAATCGTTTTGTATTGAATATTTCCTCCGGTTAGACATGAGAAGTTGCAGTTTGTTAATTTTTGATTGACAATTAATTAGTCTTATGTAAAACATTTTAAACGATTTTACTATAGTTTTTTTTTTTTGCTTTTTTTTTTTTGTTTGTTTTATACTAAGATTTTTACCACCAACTTTCTGAATCTTGGCTGTACACAAAATTGGATCTTTACCAGCGATTTTCATTTAATAAATTTTGTCTCGAATTATCTCTGCTTAAAATTGATTTGCAATCTGTTAAATGAATTATGAAATAACGGAATACAAAAGTTGGACGTGAAATATCTTTTGGTCTTTCCATTAAAAGTGGCATAACAATAATTATCTACATAGAGAGATTTTATCTAAAACGTTTATCCTTACAAGAATTTTAATGTGATGTTGTTAGCGCGCGTTAGTATTTTTTGCATTCTGAAAAAAAGATGATGTCAACTGAGAAATCTAAAAAACCAAAACTCAATTTGGTATGTCAGCCTAAGCAAAATGGTTCATCTACTGATCTACTCTTTGTTTCAGCTAGCGCCTAATAAATTTACGGAGAGACACAAATGCTAATTGTTGTTCCAGTTCACTTAAACTAAAACTAGAACAGGATTTAGCCAAACAAAACCCAACTCAAGATGCTCATTGAACCATACTACTGCCATTATAATAACGCTCAAAAGTCAAGTTTCCATTGTCTCTAGTCGATATTTTTTGGTGTCTACTACAATTGATTTTTGGAACATCCAAAAATAATTGTCTTTGTATTAAACCTCTAACAGTCTTTATTTTTTTAAAATAACTGACAGGCATTTAAGTAACTGAAAAATGGACCGAGTTTTGCAAGTTTTAACATATCAGTTGTACAGCTAGTAATACTACTAGGCACGACCTTTTAGAAGAAAACAGGGAAGTCAAAAGCTTTGCCAGCAAGGGTCAGGGTTCACGTCTTTCTTGAAACTCCGTCCAACTACAGCGGGCACGCTACAAATATACCTGATACAACTCAAACAACACTCACACAATATCTTGCAATACAATTAGCTGTAGTTCTCATTTTCAAAAAGACTTCAAATTTTGTCAACATTTTTTTTCTTATTGAAACCCCAATTAAAATGCAATCAAAAAAGTTTTGCGTACACGTACACAAGCTTGCCTACAAAGCTCTTGTCTCAAGAAAAAAAAGTGAAGTTAACTTTTTAATGAATTTGTTCAAAAAAAAAAGTGAAAAAAAATAGCTGTTGACTCAAAAAGTTTTACCAGCTCAAATTTTTTTGAAACAAAAAAGCTTTTTCTTGACTTAAAAAGTTTGACAATATAGAATTTATTTGCAAAAAGTATTAAAAAAGTGTGAAAGATATTTGGACTTGCAATACTACATCCAATGTTGAGAATGTAAAAAATGAATCACAAACAGGCTTTAATGCCACTATTTTTTCCATTAGACATTTATAACTTTTACTGAAAAGCACAAGTTTCTTTCTAATGTTCAGAATTTCTATACATAAAACTGCGGATTGCATATAGCGAGACGCAGGTGCCCGCCTTTTAACAGGCAAGCTGGAGTGCTTGGTTAGCAGTTCGCTCAGAGAGCAATTAGAGAAGTCAAAACGAAAAACCCAGTTGTGGGACAAATCAAAAGGCAGCAGAATAAAACTGAAAATAAGGCCTCTAACGTTTCTTTTCCATCAGACCTGCAAAGTGGAATCATCTGGAAAGGATATCTTTAGAACACCAGACCACCCTGGAAGCGAGCTTAGTTGAGCATGGTTATTAAAGCGGCAAAAGTCACCACCAATTTTAGCAGAATCATCAAAGCTGAAGCTTGTGCAGCTTGGAGATCAGTTTACGACGGAAATGCTAAAGGCTTATTTTTATGATCATTTGCCAAGCCTAGTCTCTATGGAAACCCAGTCAATCTCAGACTTTTCTTAAATTATCTTGGAAAACGCGAGCCGTCACACCCTAAACAAGAGAGTGCGATAGAGAAATAGTTATGTTGCAATGGGATCTTACCTTGGAAAGGTAGAAATATTGGAAAGAAGCCAATTATGTGACTGCGGCTAGCCTGAAACGGTTGTGCATTTGCTGAAGGATTGTCTTTTTTGCAAACTAGGACGTAGATACCAGAGAATAGCCTCTCTAGAGTTTGACGTTATTGTTGTATATACTAAGAAGGGCAGTGAAGCGGTGGTCAAATTTCTTGATTCGTTATCGCGCCTCCTCAATTGATGGTGAGCTTAACAGCAAGGCCTGTCAAGATTTTACCATCGCGCCCTCCCACTCGGCCTGATGACTTTCCCTTAACATACGGGCTAGTTTCGTAAAAATTTTAGGTGCTATTGACGATAAATGAAATATGTAGTGAGTGGCGCAGCTCCGTTAATAGTAAATATAACTTTTATGTAAAATACACATAGATTTAAAGGATAATAAACTGAAAATTTGAAGCTGAATGATACAGTCAAAATCCTCATAAGAAGAAAAAAAAAGTTCAATCTTTAGTAAGAAATGTACGAATGTGAAAAGTTTTTACTTTCTATAAGTTTGGTACTTAGACAACACGATCACAAATCGATGGGCCTGGGCAGTAACTTTTACTCCAATTGTACAGCTAAAGTTGCAACTGTAACCAGAGAAGCCAATTTATTTTGAATTGTTTTGAAAAAAAGAATGCAGTAAACTGACGGAACTTAGCATGCATTCCACTGGCAAGAGCAAAGCATAGAAACTGACTGAATCAAGAGCTGAATTGACCAGATCTTGTCTCCGAGCGTCAACTTCAAAGAAAAAAAAACTTTTGTATCATGTCAAACGCTTGTGCACAAGCCACTCTAAAAAATTTTAAGAAATAGGTATAGAAAATTCAGATAAAAAGCCTAGAATAACTCGACGTGTATGTGGCGTATTTATTTTCTGTAGAAAACTGCGCTGGGCCTTCGTGGCCTGTGCACAATTACTGAATAAGTTTAAGAACAATGACAAAAACAAATTTTAAGTGTGTCAGACTAGTAAATCTGTTTTTTTGTCTAATATTGATGGTTCTATTTCACGCAAATACACAATTGAAATGCTAATATGAAAAGCCATTTGACTTGAAAATATCAAATTGATTCTATGTGGCATACAAACTTTTATTCATTTTTTTTTCTTTTCCATTACATATATAAAACTATAATACTCCCATCTTTTCAAGCCTTCTTAGTGTTTCCTTGATTCCGTCGGGATTGACCAGAAGCTGAAGTATTATTATTGTTGTTGTTGTTTGCATTAGAAGTAGCAGAGTTGGCAGAGTTAGCAGAAGTTCCAGTCTTGCCAGCTTCACCGAGAGGGTATCCACCAGCAGCAAGACGCTCGTTACGCTCAACGAGCTGCACAGCCTTCTCGGCCAATTCTAATGCAAGGGTCTGGAGCTTGGAGTGTTCAACACCCTGTCTGAACACGATAGAGTTGGATCTCTGGTCTAGAGCAGCAAAAATCTCCTCATTAGCAATTAGCTTACCAACAATAGCGTACACACGAGCCTCAGTCAGGTCAAACAGAGTTGAGAGAGTCTTAATAGAGAGGGATTGGTAGATAGGTCCAAACTTGAAAAGGTAAGTTCTCAAACCTTCAACTTGTAACTTCTCACCGAGCATGATCTTGATAGAATCAGCATCACTCAACAGATTCCAGATCTTGATGTTGTTCAACAAGTCGCGGGCAGTAGTCCATTCACTATCCAACAAAGCACGGGCAGCCTGCATGATGTGGTCACGAGTGTTCTCAGGAGGACCAGTGAAAACCTGTCGTCGGCTGTTGTCGAGCATTCTTCTAAAGGACTTAGAAATAGTCTTCTTCTTAGCGTTAATGTGAGTCTCAGCAGCGGCAATGTTAGGAACCTCAATAAGCAGAGAAGCTGTCAAGTAAACACACTCCAAAAGTTCAAGGTTAATGTGCATGTGGAAAGGCAGAAGTTTCTGTCTATCCTCACTAGTCGACTGGGTGTATTTCTGAGCACCCTGACCCAAAAGCTCTCTAAGTCTGGCAGAAGCGTTGAGCTCCTGAAGGGATTGTTGACACTCATTGATCAAACCGTTGCGGAACGCACATAAACCAATCTGGACCAAAGCTCTATTGAACAGAATCTGAACAGGAGCCTCAGCGGTGTGGATAGTGGATTGCAAGTGAGACATTAACAGCAAGTCACGAGCCTTGTAGTATTGGTTGTTAAGAGCGTAGTGGAAGGTATTGTAAAGAATTGCCTTGGTGCGGTAAATGGGGTTGGTCTGTCTGTACAGAACAGCGCACAATCTGTTAATCAAATCGATAGTATCGACCTCGTCTTCAGCCAAAACACGAGGTGTGATTTTGGAATTCAAACCCTTAGGAATCTCAGCCCAAGTGTTAACCTCAGCCTTAGAAATGAGAGCACTAGGCTTGAAATAGAAGTGGTCGATACGACGAATAATAATTCTAGAAATAGCAGAAAGCTCGTGAATACGCCCGGAAGTAATGTTCTCCAGGTAAATTTGGGACCTCAAGATTAATGCATAGAGACTAGTTTCATCTCTCAATCTTTCTACATACTCAGTGGTATGATGATTGATGTCTTGTAAAGCTCGGGTGAACTCATCATCCAATTTCTCAACAATAGAAACAATGCTGCCAGGAATCTCAACAATGCCATCAGCTCTGGGAGGCAGACCATCCTCCAGGTTCTCCGGCTCAGAAGCAGACTCGCTGATATGGTACTTGTTAATATTTTCCTCCAAAAGCTCGAAAAGGTTGACAATGTCATTCTGAACAACCTTCCAATTCTCAACAGAAATAGGGTGACTAGAAGAAGTATCAGATCTAACAGGGATCAATCTCAGATAAATGATGATTTTCTGGTAAGGGGTAGTAGCGACCTGGAGAAGAGATTCAAGGATACGAACTTGATCTTGACGATCAGTGTTCTTCTTACCTCTAGATTCAGCAATAGACAAAATGGTGGTAAAAATATTTTCGCTGGTATACTGAGCGACACGGCCAGCCTTACCAACAGTAGAGAAACCATCATTATCATCCTGAGTAGAAACGGCTGTAACAGAAGCGGCTTTGGTCTTAAAATTCTTGGCAGCGGAAACAGCAGGCGCAGTAGCAGCAGGCTTGTCTTGGACCTTACCAAAGCCTTCAGGGTCGTCTCTGTACTTAGCAATCAAGGATTCGTAAGCTTTGTTGTTCTTCTTGATTCTTTGCTTGGCGGTGTTCATTGCACGAGCATTGAGAGCATTCATCTTCTTTTTAGAAGCCTTGTCAGCGGCGATGCTGCTTTGAAGGAAATCTTCAAGTTCGACGAGGGCCTTAATGTATTGGTTGGGAGTGGTGGTGTATTGCTTGATAGTTTTCTCGACATGTTTATTGAGCTTGTCAAATTCGTTTGAAATAACAACCCAGTCGTTGATCTTCTTAGCATTATCGATAGCCTTGATGGCAGTGTCGACTTCATCAATGAGTTTATCCTTAGCACTCTTGACAACACGCTTAGATTCGTCATCCTCTGAATCACTATCGTCGCTAGCTTCGGTCTTCAAAAACTTCTTCTTCAAGAAAAAGCTGGCGCCCTTCTTCTTATCGCCGTCTTCGCTTTCGCTGTCGCTGTCACTCTGGTCGGAGTCAGATTCGTCTTCAGAAGATTCTTCTTCAGAGGATTCTTCTTCAGAAGATTCTCCAGAAGCGGAAGAGGAGGAGTACAGATCTTCATCAGAAGAACTGGTATCACTGTCAGATGAACCGGCAAAAAAGCGTGACATTCTTAAAAATAAAGACTTATGTCTATGCCTAGTTAGTAATTAAGACAAATTTCTGTTAAATTGAAAAAGAGTGGCATACCTGTTGAAGTCTTTTGGGCCTAAGAAGAAGTGATATGGATATAAGATTCCTGTCGTTGAGGATGGAACTTTTTTTTTTTTTTGCGAGTTTTGAAAATTTTTTGTTCATGAATGTTGGCAGTCTCAAATATACTCAAGGGAAGAGTTTTCAGACCAAACTTTGAAAAGTTGGTGTGTTTGACCTAACCCTGATCTATTCAACACTTTCTGCGTCATGAACAATCAAATGAGGCCAAAAAAACAATATAACTTTTTCCAATGTTAGACATCGAAGGCACGAATGAATCTATATTTAATAAACAAAATTGAAAAAAATCCGAGAATTTTTGCTAATTTTTAGTACAAGTAAATATAGTGATACTGTAGTGTGTGTGTGTGTGTTTTTTTTTTTTCAATTGGCCGTATTGTGAAGTCTACTTGTCAGTTTTCTACAATTGCACACTATTTATCTACAAGTCAATTGAAAACGAAAGAGTCGAATTCAAAACTAGTTAAAAGTGGTTCTCCTTTCTAATTTTAACTTAACAACTTCTCAAAATTAGTCTGTTCAATTTTCTAATAGGGATATTTATTATGCTTCCGGTTATCAAGTAACTGGTTTAGTGAATGCCAGGTATTTTCTAGAGAGTTCAAGCCAGAAGATTGAGATGACCAGTCCCTGACCTCGATATTTTGGTCCACAAGAAAACTTGAGCTCTGTTTTGCAAAATTAAAACTAGAGTAATCCCGCTGATATTTAAAACGGGATGAATTCTTTTTAAAAGGTTTACAACACGGAATAAGATGCTGTTACAAGACTACCTTGTGAGATTCAGTACTTTTAGTAGAATTGTGAGTGCTAAGAAAGGCTTGTAAAAAATTATACACAACTCATTAATTCAATTTCAAGAAATTATTGACGGTGAAACTTTTACAAAATGAACTTTTTTAGCAAGCCTTCAACTAAGAAAATTCTGGAAAAAATTAAGAACTCAAATACTGCTCAAAGGCTCTTACTGGTGCCCAAAAAAAAAAAAAGCGATGGGATTGTCTGAGATCAGTTTTATCGAGCAGAAACAATCTGAAAAGTGGAAATAGAAAATCATGAAACAATGTATAGCTGTTTTAGCTAGCCCTGTGTGAAGTAATAGGTGTGCTCAGAATTTTTCGTTTGTAATTACTTTCAAAGACTGTCGAAATGTATGTAAGTAAAACTGCTTTCTTCGGTATAGTGAGACACGGTTTTTAAAAAAAAAATTAATGGATCAGAAATTTTGTTGCAATGTATTTAATTTTGAGTAGCAGGGTGTAATTTCCGAAGATCAGAAAACTAAGCAGTCTTTTAGCTACTTGTCGCTTAAAGGTTTCTGCAATGTGTCTTTTATCTTCTGTGTTGTTGTGCAAGAATTTTGGTCACGCTCATACTTTAATGGCGTTTGTGATGGTTGCTCACTTCAATACACTTGTCAAGATAAACGCCGTTCATTTACCTGACTCTTTTAACAATTTTTTGAGTTAGGACTCTGTGGGCTAGCCTGAGTTAACAAGTTTCCATACGGGGCTCCTAAGGTTCACATAATAGGCAAAATTAGCGGCCAATTGTCTATGAGTTCTTTTCATTTTATGTTCTAAAATGGTTTCTTGCAATGAACTGTAGCATTGTATACTATATACCTTTTTGCAGGGGCCATATCTCTTAATTCTAAACATCAATCTACCCTCAATGTTAAATTTCTACAAGAAGGAAAAAGGTTTGTTATACATGTATACATGTAGTCAAATTAATCACTCAACTTTTCGCTGCGTCACAAAAATTCTTTTTTTCTAAAACTATGTCAAGTACATGGCTTTATTTTAATGTAGGGGTTTTTTTGTATTGTTTGGTAAGATTAGTATAGAGTTACTTGATCTAAACAATTGGTGCTACAAACTCTTTTTTTTCTTTCACTAATTCAGTCTTTAATAAAAATTTTTTACTCTTTGAACTGTATAGCACTTCTAAATAGATCTAGAATGTTGAAAATACGCAAAAAGCTTCTATTCATGTCTCATAGTATTCCTAAAGTTACCCTGAGACTCATAGATGAGTTTAATTATTTGTGATGGCTTCAAACTAATATACAATTCAAGATTAATATAGGTGTTTGAAAGAAGCAATTTAGCTTGAAGCATATGACCTTAAGACACAGTGCCACATTATTGTATGGAAATAGATTTCCTTAGTCAGTGGTTTTCAGGTACCAAGTCCTAATTAGTAGTTTAAAAAACCCATTGTACTGCACGTGAACTTTTTATTTTAATTTTTATTTGAGGCGTGGTAGTAGCCTTGTAAATCACGCGCAACAATCAAAAAAGTGAGTAGCTTTCAAGCGTCTCAGTAATACTCATTTTCAAATAAAAGCTAATTAGTTTCAAGGTAAGGCTGTGAAGAAGATGAGACAAAACTAATTTTTTCAGCACGTATAAAGGAAAAATTTTTAGCCCATGACGGCCTGTAGTTGGTTGTTTAAAGTTGAAAAAAAAAAAAAAAAAAAAAATTTTTAAATGTCATTGTGCAAAAAATAGTATCAGCACATTTGCATGGTGTACACATGCTCTGTACATTTTTGCAAGCCCTTAGTTCTAATAATAAGCTTTCAAATTTTTGAGTTTGACATCATCATAGCCACGAAACTAGCCAGACACTCTTGGTATTATTACATTTTTTAAAAATGAAATACAAAAAGTTAAGAAATTTTCCAATTTGTGCATGGTTTTTTTTTACTTTATTTTTTAATCTTTTGACCCCTTTGCATCTTTAAATTATTTATTTGTCTCGCCAATCAAGTTATCACCAAGCTACTACGAATTATCAATTATTTGAGAAACCCCCTGACAATCTTTTTTAACTTTTTCCATTTTCGCATTGCTCTATCATAAAGAAACAACATATGAAGTCGTTTATAAAATCGCATAGACTTTCACTCTCTTTGGACAGAGAGTCTGATCGCAAGCTAGCAGGTCAAATGCCTCTTGAATTTCTAGGTCCAGATGGACCAAAGGGCACTTTTTCCCGCCAAAATAATGTCAATATTAGTCAACCTCCTGGAAATCGTCGATATTCTGAAAACTGTGCTCCTTCAAAAACTAGTTCAGATTCTTTTTTCTTGCGCCCTCAAGTGCTGGGATCTCCGTCAACCCACTCACTAAAAAAGTTCAGTCCAATTAGTTATATTCGCAAACGCTGTGCTAGTGAAGATTACAACCGGTCTGAGTATGTTCCGTCTGTAGAGGAATATAAGGAAGCCGGTGCTATATTTGGAACAAGAGTTCATATTTGGGATTCACAATCATCTACGCCTAAAAACAATAATTCAAATAATGTTTCAGCGTCAGTTGGTGCTCGTTCGAAACGGTCGTCGGGTCCTAGTCTAGAAACTACAACTGTTGTTGGTTCTATTAATAGTCTAAGCTCCACACCCAGCAACCTCCCAGCAGATTATAGCGTCTCAAAAACTAAACTTTCTCCCGACCAGATCGCAATTGCTAAAGGATTAAATGAACAAGAACAAGAAACAACTTTGAGCGCTACTACAGAAATTTCAGAAAACAATAATAAGGACATCTCCAATGGTAAGAAATCTCAACATTTGCAGAATGTACTTATAAATAGCAAGCTTTCTCTAACAAACAATGATATAGCAAACGATGGGTCCCAAGTAAAGACTTATAACAGCATCGGTTTAGACATAAAAAAACAAACTGACAGCTACAAAGACTTGTACAAATTTGATGACCCATTACAAGAAATTGACTACTTTATTCGGAAAGGTTTGGTGCTTAACTCTGACGGCGATTTGGACTCTTTGTTTGACAACACCTCCATTACCAGTCCAAAGACTCCTAACACAACAACTGCGCTAAATTTTGTGAAACAGTCCATTTCTAACCCCTCCCCTGTTGATTCATTTGTCACGGCAAACTCGCCTTCATTTGATGATGCAGATTCTTCATCGTTTATGAGTGTAAATGAGGTGTTAGATAATGGGGATACTTGCTCAGATTTTTCTTTTGAAGAAGATAAGGCCACTGGCAGAACACCATCTTTCAAGTTTTACTACAGTCCTCCAAAAGCTTTACAAGTATATCCTGGGCCATCAAAAAAAGCACCAAAACGGCCAATGAGCTATGCTTATGGAACAACTGGAGTCAATGTCAGCTCTGCTGCTAGCGAATTTCAGAAAAATAGTGAATTTTCTTTAGATCCCCCTCACTGTGATCAAAATGAGATTGTTGATGTCTCTGTTGCTCCGTTAAAATGGACCTCTAGTCGTGATAATCTTAACGAACACAAAACTGATCCTAGACTACGACCAAATTTTAATCTTTCAGAGTCTGCCAGTAACGATTTTATTGATTCTGATGTCAGTTCTAACTATGAATACGAAAGCTTGCTTGATGAAGTGAATGATGTTGATGACTATCCTACAGAATTTCATGATGCAAACTCTTATTGCTGTGAGATTGACTACCAGGAATCTCTTCTTTCTCGACACCCTAGGTCAGGCTCTCGTATTGTTCGTCATCCTTCTAGGCTTAAGGACTTGAAAAGACAACATAGTTTTAATCGGAAACCTGAAGATGTCAAATCATTTGTGCGTGCATCTGGCATCAAGAAAACACCATCAAAGCTGTCTAATGTTTCTAATAATAACGAGAGGTCATTCAATGACTCTGAATCAACCCTACCATCTGAATTTGATTTGACAGAGCAGGAAAAAGCCATTTACCTTTCGATAATGCAAAATCTCTCACCTCCGACCACTACTGAGGAATCATCATTGGCGTCAGTTCCTGAACTTTCTCACATTCTTTAACATTTCCTGGTGCTCGATATCACAGCACTTACCAAGACCTAAAAGTTTCACGCACATTTTCGCATGTTTAAAAATTGAATAGTCCATTTTAGCTAATTAATGTTATTGTTTAAATACACACACACAATTTTACCACTATTTTTTTTTTTGGTTTTTGAAGGTCGTTTAATCGTAAAAGTCGTCATCATCACTGTCGTTGCCTTTTGAGTTCAGTGTAGATGTTTTAATCGAGCTGTACGTAGGTCTGAAACCATCATCATCGTTCTTGATCAACCGTCTATCAGAATCCCTGACCGCGCCAACGGAAATCAGTAATTCTTCAATGTCCTTGATACTAGTATTGTTACCACCAATTTGGGCAAGAGTGACCAGCTGTTTCACGACGTTTGTATTATGATAAACGAGAATGGTAGGACAGTTGGCCGGTTGGTAGTTCTCGTTGATTTGTCTCGCATCGATCTGTACAAACTTGATATCCCTAAATTTCTCAGCAACGCGCTGGAACAAACCGGTAAGTAGTTTCGACTGCGGTACGCCCGTATACATAATGTGCAAAAATACATAAATGTTATTCTTGGATGCGTTGGTAACTTCGTCAGTGTATTCGGGTTTGGAAATAGTCTGAACAGAACCAAATTTTTCTTTAGAGGCAAGAGTCTGAAGTTCAGCCATTCTCTTGAGCTTATAAGACTCTAGAAAATCTTCATCTTCTTCATCTTCGAGAGCATCTAGTTCGTCAATAGTTTTGTCTTCAAGCCTGTTTTCGTGAGCTTTTTGAATAGATTCTTCGAGGGCAGCTTCCAGCTGGGCTGTGGGTGAAGGGGGTCTTTCAGGGATAACACCATGAGCTCTGAGAATATCGTTCCATTCGGTGTCTTCGGTGGGATCAACCTCGACATTCATACCATTCATGCCATTCATTATTTTTTAAGTTGATTGGTATTTTTTAAAGCGAACTTTGATACAGTTGGATCAGGATCAATGTCAAATCAATATTGTGATGAGCTGTTAAGAAACCTAAAAAAATTCGAGGGATTGAGATTTCTCAGATAACTAAAAACAGTTGACAGGGAAAAATAAATTCCCTTTCCCACATCAGAATTTTCTGGTTTGACTTTCCGTCGTCAAATCAACTAAAAACAACATGGCAGACACGACTCCAAAGCTAGCAGAGCTCCAATCATTGGAAGTTCCTCACATTACAGCTATTGAATTTCCAGGAAATGTTATAAACAACAACAAAGCAGTTGAGCTGCTTGGTGGTCAAGCAACAGTAGGCCGAGTAAGTATCTAAATGCGTTGTGTGTAAAGAACACTATTCTAAACATTGACCTGACATCTCAATCATTTAGATTTGCACGAGCAGAGGCGAAGATCAGCTAGAGCTCAGATATAGGCCTGGCGATCCTTTTGAACATCCACTTCGTTCGTCAGCATCTAAGACACAGAATATTCTTCTCGAAGTCAAACTCTCAAAAAAGCTGCTCAACAAAGCCAATGGTGATATTCAAAAAGCCATCCAGCTCTCCAAAGGCAAATACACAGCAAAGCCAAAATACATCATTGAGACAAATTATAGGTTTCGTGAAATATCTGATTTTCAATACCTGACGCGCGGCTCGGCGTTTGCGCAAAAGATGAAGGATTCGATTTTTTCAGGAAACATTCAACACATCAAAAATTTCACGCTCAACGTCGATGAGCCGTTCAGCTCTAAAGAAGATCTCGACATGTTGCCGCCACCCAAATTCACTCCAATTACGCTGCCTTTTAATTATGGGTACCGACAAAATGTCGGTGTTGCTGTCGTAGAAGACGGTAAAGGTGGGTCAATGTTGATCAACACTAAGACGTCACCAAAGTTGTACGCCATTGCTATTTCTGTGGATGATCCTTCTCCCACGGAGCCATCTAAAGAGTTGCATGGCCCGCCGGATGAGTCTACACAAGAGTGCGTAGATGTTCTAAAAAAGCTTTTTGAGGAACGTCCTATTTGGTCGAGACGTGCACTAGAATACCATGTGCCAGCCAATTTACAAAAAAGTATGAAGTATGCGCTACCAAGAACTAGCTATGCATTCAGAAATGGTCCTTGGAGAACGTCAGCTGTCAAGTTTGGTGTTGACCCTAGAAGCTCTTCTGAATACAAAATTTACCAGACTAGATACTTCAGAAACCCGAGTCCTAAGGAATCTGATTCTAAAAGAACAAGAAGAAACGGGTAAGTGCTTATTTAAAACTGGTTTAACAGGTTTTTCTAACATTATAGTCCTTTACCATACGAGTTTGATGGCAAAGTTCCTGCCTTTGGATCTCTTTTCCAACTCTGTGACGTTACAGACCCTCAGTTAAAACAATTGATAAAAGATTGTCCTTTGCGAGAAACTCCTGATGTAAGTTGCAGAAAATTCATAATGTTCTTTTAGGGTTCTAACGTAACATTATCTAGCCTGTGGATGGTTGGTTTGATGGTGTTCAGTACGAGCGCATTGTCTCTCTCTTCAAAGCTAAAATGACTGCCTGCAAAACAGGAGAGCCACTTTCGCCTCAAAAGATCGAAGAGATTCTTACAAAGGAACGGTCAGAAGAAGACAAAGTCGCAAACGAAATTGAAAACGATGAACAGTTTGACTCTGACCTGGGTAACCAGGATGAAGATGAAACAAAGGCTGGTGAAGAATTTGCTGACAAGCTAAAGGATTCTGAAAACTCTCTTTCGGATAGTGTTGGTATTTCTAAGACTCACAATGAAGTCACGTCTATTGATGGCGCGTCCAAGATTCAGGACTTGTTTGGGTACGTTCTTCAGAACGCGCCAAAACGATAGTACCCATTATACCATGGCCCATAAGACCATAATAAAAAAAATCCAAATTGGTCACGTGGAGTGCACCCAATAATATCATGTTTTTTTCTCAAGTTTTCCATCTCACAAAATTTTTCGTTTCTATTTTTCACCTCAACCATCACGGACTCTCGGTCTTTTCATTCATCATCATACAGCCACAATGTCTGGTTTATTTAGCACGACTAAAGCCTCTTTGCGAAGCCAGCTTACTACTTTACAGTATCAGCAAGTCAGAACGTACGCTGCACCAAGCGCTGGTAAGAGTGTGCTGAGTAGAAGAGTTCCTCGCAAGCTCACGCCTGGTAAGACTAGACCGGCTATCTACTACAAGTTCGACTGCCGGGTAGAGCTTTCCGATGGCTCGACTTTTGTTAGAAGATCACAATATCCTAGAGTTGAATGGAAATATCTGGCAGATCAGAGAAACAACCTTGTTTGGAACCCCTCGAGAACCAACTTAAAGGCTGTTGAAGCAGATGCCACCGGTAGATTGGCTAAGTTCAAGCAGAAGTTCGGTTTCGTTGATTCTGTTGACTCTTCCGATAGAACTACTGCTGCTGCTGAAGTTACGGCGGATGCCAGTAAGGAGAGCGAGCCCAATGATGCTGCCTCTAAGTCATCTTTGATTGATGACTACTACGATCTCATGGGTGAGAATTTTGTACCCGTTCAGTCCGGAGGTAAGCTTGCTGGCAAGAGACGGGGGAAGAAATAGATGATATGAGATGTGTTTATTTTGTATGTAATTGAAATTTGTAAATAATTGAAAGAATCCTGACAAAATAAGAGATTCGTCGCTGAAGTTTTTGAAAATCTGGGACCCAAAAAATTACAGCAGTTGGGATAGAATTTGGGTGTGTCAAGTTTACGAGATTTTCTAGACATCAAAACCAATTTTTTTTTTTTTCTTTTCAACATCAACTAAGACTCTAACACATCATCATCGTTTATCGCTATGGGAAGTATATTGTTGCCGCATTTGCATACCGGATGGCATGTTGACCAAGCGATTCTTTCAGAGGAAGATCGGCTGGTGGTTATCAGATTTGGCAGAGACAGCGACCCAGAGTGCATGCGGATGGACGAGATTCTTTATGGGGTGGCTGAAAAGGTCCGTAATTTTGCTGTGATCTATCTTTGTGACATCGATGAGGTGCCAGCATTCAACCAGATATACGAGCTCTACGATCCGATGGCTGTTATGTTTTTCTACCGAAACAAACACATGCTGTGTGACTTTGGAACCGGTAATAACAACAAGTTGAATTGGGTTTTGGACGATAAGCAGGAAATGATTGATATTCTTGAAGTCATCTATAGGGGCGCGAGGAAAGGTAAAGGCCTAGTCGTCAGTCCTAAGGGTAAGAATAAAAAAACTCGCATCATGGCTCAGTTCGTCATCGATAAATTGCTAACGCTTATTTGTTTCTTCTCTAGACTATTCTACAAAGCACAAATACTGATGTGTGTTTTCTTGCTATTCATTTTTTACTCCAAAACGCGACCATGATCCCTTTCTGAAAATGATAGAAATAGTCACTCCCACAAGAACAGTGATTCATTTGATACGGCACTTTTAGTTTGAGACTAAGACCCTTGTCGGGCTTATCTATGTGTCAGAGAGGGGGCGGCTGTCGATGGGATCTGTTTTCTGTTATTTTACGTTGCCGTCGTGAAGCAGTTTGTATGGCTTTTAATTTTTTTAATAACTCAACAGTAGCCGTTCGCGTTTCAATATTTATTTTTTTTGGTTCTTTTTTGACTCTTTTAAGACTCTTTTGACTAAATTTTTTTTCAATGTTCTTTTGGAAACTCTTCCTCCTCATACTCTCATAATCTTCCTTTCATCATTACCACACATCAGTTGAGTAACCCCATCTCTCTTTATTTTGTGAAATAAAAAGGCTTCTGTTTCCGCTTTGAAGTTTCACAGAGTACCACACTATCCTCATTTAAACACGGTGTATTTTAGTAAGCTTCTAAGGGTTTCTCACCCTCCATTATTTAAGAATTTTTTTCAAGTCAAAAAATCTTTTCACTCTTCCTCATTCAATTTTTCCAAAGCAAACTCAACCAAACAACCACACAAAATGACTTCTGTTAGACCCGTCAACCAGGAATTCTCGCGCGAAGCTATCGAAGCTGTCTTGAAGCGCAGATTTTTTTACGGCCCCGCCTTTGACATCTATGGTGGTGTCTCCGGTCTTTACGACTACGGTCCACCAGGCTGTGCTCTCCAGGCCAACATTGTTGATACCTGGAGAAAGCACTTTGTTCTCGAAGAGGACATGCAGGAGGTTGATACCACTATTCTTACTCCCTACGAGGTTTTAAAAACCTCCGGTCACGTCGACAAGTTTTCGGACTACATGTGCCGCGATCTCGCTACTGGCGAAATTTTTAGAGCTGATCACTTGGTTGAGGAGGTTCTTGAAAGCCGCCTCAAGGGTAACCTTGAGGCCCGTGGTCAGGCCGCTGCCCCTGTTGAGGAGGACGACCAGAAGAAAAAGAGAAAAAAGAAGGTCAAAGAGATCAAGGCCGTAAAACTTGAAGACGATGTTGTCGAGGAATACGAGACTATCTTGGCCAAGATTGATGGCTACTCTGGTGAGGAGCTCGGTAATATCATTGAGACCTACAATATTGTCAATCCTACTACTGGCGGTCCTCTTGCTCCTCCTGTTGCGTTCAACCTCATGTTCGAGACTGCCATTGGTCCCTCTGGTCAGCTTAAGGGTTATCTGAGACCCGAGACCGCCCAAGGTCACTTCCTCAACTTCAGTAAGCTTCTTGAGTGCAACAACCTGAAAATGCCTTTTGCTTCTGCTTCTATTGGCAAGTCTTTCCGAAATGAAATTTCTCCCCGCTCTGGTCTTTTGCGTGTCCGTGAGTTTTTGATGGCTGAGATCGAACACTTTGTCGATCCCAACAACAAAAACCACCCTAGATTCAAGACTGTCAAAGACATCAAGCTTAGATTCCTTCCTAAGGACGTTCAATCCGCAGGTAAAACTGACATTTCTGAGATAACCATTGGCGAGGCAGTCTCTTCTGGCATGATCGACAACGAAACCCTTGGTTTTTTCTTGGGTAGAATCTACCTTTTCCTTCTCAAGATTGGTGTCGATCCTGAGAGACTGAGATTTAGACAGCACATGGCTAACGAGATGGCCCATTACGCTGCTGACTGTTGGGATGCTGAACTACACTGCTCCTATGGCTGGATCGAATGTGTTGGCTGTGCTGATAGATCTGCTTATGATTTATCTGTTCATGCTGCCCGCACTAAGGAGAAGCTTGTTGTCCGTGAGACTCTTGAAGAGCCTATCATTGTTGAAGCTTTTGAGGTTGAACTTGATAAAAAGAAGTTTGGTCCCAAGTTCCGCAAGGATGCCCCCAAGATTGAGAACTTCTTCACTTCTCGTAACCAGTGCGAACTTGAGGAATTGGCTGCTGTTCTTGCTAAGGACCTGAAGGTTACCGTCAATGTCGACGGTGTTGACGGCGAAGTTGAGGTCGAAGGTTCTCTTGTGTCTATCGAAAAGAAGACACGCAAGGAGCACGTTCGTGAGTACACCCCTAACGTCATTGAGCCCTCGTTTGGTCTTGGTCGTATTCTCTACTGTGTTCTTGAACACAACTTTTGGACTAGACCCGAGGATGCTGCTCGCGGTGTTCTTTCTTTCCCTCCTCTTGTTGCTCCTAGCAAGGTCCTTGTTGTTCCTCTTTCCAACAACGAGCAGTTTGAGCCTATTACTCAAGAGCTCATTAGTGAGCTTAGAGCTCTTGGTGTCCCCTCCAAGGTTGATGATTCGTCTGTTTCTATTGGTAAGAGATACTCTCGTAATGACGAGATGGGTACTCCCTTTGGTGTTACCATTGATTTCCAAACTGTTAAGGACGGTTCTATCACTCTTCGTGAGCGTGACAGTACTCAGCAGGTTCGTGGATCTAAAGCTGATATCCTTGCTGCAATCCAGAAGATGCTTAAGGGTGTTTCATGGGATGAGGGCACCAAGGGTCTTGCTGCCTTTGTTGGCCAGGAGCAAGATTAGATATCGCTTTAATATATTACAATTGAGATATAAATAGTTATAGTTAAACATGTATTAATATTTTAGACTATAAAGCTTATGGATTTAGGAGATAAGTCTGAGAAGACAAAGATAAGCCTATTTTGCTGCAAAGCTACGTGTTAGCAGCTTATAGAGTTCAAGATACCAGAGAGTTAAGCGTACTTGCAGAAATGGTGAATTAAGAGATTTCTTAACAGAGAAAAACTTGTTTTTGCTTCGGTTCGAAACGACTACGATCGTTTTAGCACTTTTACTGACACGGTGAGGATTATAGAGTCCTTAAAGAGAAACAGCAAGTGCCTGATAACAAAGTGGTACAAGTCTTGTAACGGAGTTGGTCTGACGAGCCCAACTACCATTGGATCTTATTAAATATTGTTTTATCCTTTAACTACCAATAAGATAAATTAAACTAAATTATATTAATATGCATTACAAGATAGACAAGAGGTTGACTGATGATCCCTCTGTACTAAAGAACAAGCGTACGCTATTCATGAAGATACTCGGTCTGGGAATCCTAAGCTATATGCCTAAACCCTTGAGACAAGATCGATATCTATACAAGATTAATTAATTAAGTCTAGACACAATATTATTATATCGTATGAGCAGTCTGGCCCGATTAGCTATAAGGGACAGGACAGCCTTCGATTACATCAAGTCTGTAAGAGACTGATTTGAAATAACAATACCTCAGTGAAGTGAGGATTGAGCTTACATGTATTACTGACGAATACATGTAATGTATACACTTCATAGTGCGGAGTTAGGGTTAGGAAGTGCAACTGATGTTGACACTCCTATTCTAACTGAGAGAGTTTTGGGAGTCCAAATTAAATATAAATACAGAAGCTCCTGGGGTTCAACTTGAAAAGATAACAAAACCATTATATGATTAAGACCCCCCTAGACTATAAGTCAAACAACTCACTTATGATACATGGCCATCTTAGAGTTGTTCCTCAGCGCTTCTATTATTAGTTTTTATAACCAATCAGATCTATTCTTTATCTTTAATTAATTTCAATATAAACGTCCCCCGTTACAGCCTGTAAAACTTTTTTTAATTTTACAAGCTTGATAAATTGTTGCCTAAATGCAACAAACCACTTTTTATTTGTATTTAAATGAATTTGTTTTCAAATAAAAAAGAATTAAAAATTGAGATAATAGTTGTATTGATTATCTTTTTTCTCTCATCCACTTTACTTTACATGCTAACTGAAACGGATTTTGTAGCTACCTTTTGCCAGAATCCTTCTTAATTGTACCATATTGAGATTTTCACTGCTTAGACTTTAGCTTATACCGCCTTGTGTCAAATTTCATACAGCTCTACCCATATCAAGTAAAATTCTTTTCTTACTTGAAACCTAGAAATTGAACTATTTACAACAAGCAGGAAGTTTAAAACTTTCTGAAAATTGATTGATGGTATTCAATTTAAACTTAATGTTGCTTCTATGCTAAATAGTTGAGTCTATTGAAAATGTGATGTTAAAAAAAAAATTGATTTTGAGGCTCAGTGAGCTAAGACGTTTTAAAAGGTTTTTTCTTTAACTTTTTTTTTTTTGGATACTCAACGATCCAAAAGATTTTAGAAAGTTACGCTGTATAAAATAAAAAAGACCCAATAGGCTGTAAGATATCTCAAGCGCTATTCATTGCTTCTGAAGTCATTTGAGTGTTTTTTTTTTGTTTGGCCGCTGATGCTCGAAGTATTAGTTTTGGTTTTAAAATTTTACTTGTAGGTAGTACACTGCTTTAACTTCATTTTTTTTTAATTAAAGCTAAATGTGTGAAGCTAAATTATAGAAAATAGCTTGAAGGGTAATAGAGGCCGATATTCTTGCACCGAAAACTTCAAAGTTTTATCAACATAATAATTCGTCAGCACCAACACACTTTTTTTAATGAGCACAATTTGCTCCTGTTTTTATTTTCCCATCAAATTTTCACAAATTGGTACACTGTGCAATGCGTGTTGACAGACCTCATATGAGCTCAGAATCAATAGTTTGGCAGTTTTTTTTCCCAGATTGTCAATACATTTCCTATCACGATAATTCAGAATCAAGTACCATCAGTGTGCTTTTATTTTTTACCACTTTTTTGACTTGGGAGTATAAGTATAATAATATCACATCTTTCAAAGTTTTAGTTTTCTAGGCCTGTTTTGCTCATCTAAAACATGTGCTTAGTACATTGCAATGTGCTGCATAACGTGAGTTTTATTCAATTAGAATTTTTTTTTTAAAAAAAAATTAATGTCAAAAATTATGATACGCGTAAACTACGGAGTTTGGGCTGACAAATGTTTTCCTCAGCTGAGGACATTGCAGTATAGAGGTTTAAATAGAATAACTAATCACTATATTCTTCTTAAGAAAAATAAAACCAAATTCAGTAAAAACACGCATGGATGATACGATACATGATTTAACTTTAGAACTTACGGCAACGGCGGGGCCTGACTGTTTCTACTATAGTGGTCTACTTTTTTTTAAAACTCTTAATCTGTGGAATGTTAAACTTGCTTAACTTTCGTATAACAGCTACTGAATACAATCTTGAAAAAAGTTACAGTATGTTGGACCGCCGTCTAGCGTTGTGACACCAGAAAACATCAAATTTTTGGTTTCCAAATTCATTGTAGTTCAGGTACGAAAACGCTGCGTGTCTTTGAGATAATTATAAAGATTTCTATGATTGAGTTTTGTGATTTTGAAAAGGAAAAAAAACGTCACAACCAACCACATGGCAATTCTCATCAACCTGTTTTTTTTTTTTTTTTTTTTTTTTTTTTTTTTTTTTTTTTTTTTTTTTTTTTTTTTTTTTTTTTTTTTTTGATGCAATACCAATTTTCAATTTTCAAAAAATGGTATCTTGATTATATTTGAACTTTAGTTCAAAAAAAATTTTTACACTATAAAATTTATCAAATTTTTTAGGCAACAGGCTTTTTAACTTCTCATGATTCTAGGAACTGCTTTTTTTTTTTTTTTTTTGGCAACTTTAATTGTAAGCAAACAAAACAGAATTTTTTTTTCTCTACAATGGCACCAAATTTTCTTTTACAAACCTAGTCCGTGTGTTAAGAGAAACCCACCAGGATTGTCGCTGCAGTGTGTTAAGTGAGAGGGCGTGGCGGTATAAAAAAATAAAATCTTGGCAGGCCATGTTGTCAAGCCAGTCATAAAATTAAGGAGGTGCGGTAGCGAGTCAAAAAAATAAAAACTTGACTCCCGCTCTAAATGCCTTTCCTGTTATCGAGTAAAACACTGACTTCAAGCTCTGAGGGAAGCTATTTTTTGGTACTAACGCTTCGATTTGCAAAAGGCTAATCAAAACTTTGCTTAAATTATCAACGACATTTACTGAGACAAAAAAAATTCAATTTCAAGATAACTAAAATCTAAGTCTGAAACAAATTGTACAAATTATGAACAAACAAAATAAAATTTTCACATTTGTTCACACTGAATTTATTGATGTGTCAAAAACTTTCTGTTGAGCCAAAAGACGCCGTTTCGACGTGAGCTCAGAAGTAGACGGGACAACTTTGCATGAGATTTTCTCTTGAAAGCTAGATTTGCGTTATCCAAAAAAGCATGATAACGCTAATCAACTGTAGATAGATAGAAATTCAGTATGTTTTCCTCACGTCAAAAAACTTTACATTCATAAGTACACATAAAACACATTTTATCAAAAAAATTAGTAAAGAAAACATTGATTCAAAAACAGTTGTCCTTGAGAGACCCTCAAAGTAGCGTTCTCAACGCGCACAAGAGGTTTCAGCATTCTATGGCGCCGCTATCCAACTTGTTTTTCTATTTAGTAATTACAAATTATAAGCAAATTTTCTAGAACATGTTTTCAACTTTACTCTTTTTTTTTTTTTTTTTTTTTTTTTTTCAAAGTGGTTGTGAGTTCAAAGAAACTTTCAAATGAAATGGCTGTTGTAAGTTTATTAAATTGTTCTTTACAAAAAATTTTTTATCAAAATTCAAGACATAGCAAAAAAAATTCTTAAGAAATCATTTATTCACAACTATTTGTGACCATGAGACTTGTAAAACAACGATTCTAAGTGCGGTGAATTCTGCATTTAGTGGTGCCAAAATATTAAAACTCCAAAAAGTTTTTTGAAACAAAATCTTCCATTACATCGTTGAGTTGAATTTCATACGTATTTTAAATAAATTTATTTGAAAGCCCAATGTATTTAAGTGTATATGCAAGTAAAAACTTTTTAATTTTTTAAACAATGACTTTGCCAAAAAGCACTTATTTAAATCATCATGTAGATTTATCTTATCACCACTACTAGTTTGTTTCTTTCTTTCTTAAACATTATAGTTGATGTACTCATCAGGAAACCATTCTGGCCAGTCTTGCCCGTCCTCGCTAAAGTAGCGCTCCACAAGAGCTTTGGCACTTAAAAAGATTCGAGGAACACCGTGCCCACCAAACCCGGCTAGCACGTACAATCCGTCGTTAGGAGCTTTGCCGTCTGGCTTTAATTGGCCCACAAGCGGATTGTCGTCTTTAGTAAAACCCATAATGCCCGTCCACTCTTTGACTTTTTTTGTAGAAGTCAGCAATTTACTGCTGGGAAGTACGCGGGACTTGAAAAATTCATCAAGAGTAGATGAGACCTCTGAGTCAATACCATTGTCGTCCAAATAGTCAGGGCCTACCTGCTGGTCAGGTCCATATCGCCTGCAGCCACCGTATACTAGGTATCTCTTCTTATTAGCAGTGTCTTTACTGTCTTGCTCAAGCTGTACGCAGTACTCATCGGTCCAGTTCAAGTTCGTTCCGGAAAGTGGCGAGCCTATCTTTTCGTCATTTAACATCAATTCATGAGCGGAAACTTGGCCTCGTGCAGGATATATTTCAGTTCTTAGCCCAGAGTGTGTTTCTTTACTGACACTATTATCCTCTACAAAATAGTTCGTGTACGCGTTAGTTGCAAACACAACCTTGGCAGTACGGACAAAACCCTTGGGTGTAACTACTATGTAATAACCATCACTGTCCCTGTTGATCTCTTCCACAGGCGTGTCGCTGTAAAGTAGTGAGCCCTTTGCTAAAGCATGCGAAATCAGCCATGCACTCAACTCATATGTGTTAATAGGAAATGAAGGGTGTGCAATAGCGCCGGCAAGCGGACCCGGTAGACCGGTTCTATGCTTGGCTTCGGTGGAATTGTAGATTTTGAGGCCGTCGCGGTCAGCGCCAACGGCGTTGGCAAGCCCTCTCTTCGCGTCATCAAACTCCTTTGAGCTGCGGTAGACTAGCCAGCCACTACCTTCGGTAGTTTGGCTAGGCAATGCAGCTTTAATTCCATTGTCATCAATGAGTTTTTTCACAACGTCAAAGTTACGGCGCTCAAAACGTGTCCGCTTCAGTGCCGCAGCAGAACCATTTTTCGGAACGAGGCTAGGTGCCATATGACCGCCGTTTCTAGCCGATGCACCGGAACACACTGCACGCGCCTCTAGTATGACCACTTTACTGGCGTCTTTGGTGTTACAGTAATGGTATGCAAAACTGGCGCCGCTGAAGCCAGAACCAATTACGACGACGTCGACTGTTTCGCGGGGTAGTGTGGAGGAACTTTGATAATGCGTGAGCTTGGTTGGCTCGCTCGGCAACCAAAAAGACGGAGGCCATTGAGCAGTGAATTTCGGCGGGGGTGTGAATTTAATCATGCAGAGACAACGAAATAGCTTTTTTGGTTTAGTGTTTGTGGAGAGGCCTGTTATTTGAACTTCTTAGTTCTGAAATTCAAGTTTATTCAGTTATTGAGTTTATTGATTGGCGTTGATATCGAGAAGATACGTTGAAAAACAAAAAACAAAAAACAAAAAAAACAAAAAAATGAAAGTAAAAAAGCGGTCGAAAACACCAAAAAAAAAAAAAGTAAATTTCCAAAGCCAAATTGCCCTTGCCCTAAACTCCCAAACCCACGCCAGGCACTAAAAATTTTATTTTCCCAACTATCTTGGTTCTAATTCTTCCAGTCTTCATTGCTAGGCATTCATTAACAACACAACGATAATTTACGGCATTATGAGCGCAGACGACGTTACTTTTGAATCTCTTGGTCTGGATCCTAGACTCAACCAGGCTATTACGCGCCTTCAGTTTAGCAAGCCCACATTGGTTCAGGCGACTGCGATTCCCCTCGCCCTGGAGCAGCGCAAGGACATCATTGCCCGCGCCCGTACTGGCTCCGGTAAGACCGTTGCGTACGCTATTCCAGTGATTGAAAGCATTTTGCAAGAGGAGCAGGCGGGTAACCGTGCGATTGTGTTGGTGCCATCGAAGGAGCTGGCGGATCAGGTCACAAAGCTGTTTAAGAGCTTGACAATTTACTGTGGTAAAACTGTGGGCGTTGTAAATGCAGCAGCGGGCGAAGCTGGCGACGCGGTGCTGGCATCACTGTTGGCAGCTAAACCTGCTGTTGTTGTCGGTACTCCTTCGCGGGTGTTGGCTCACATTAGATCTGGTGCGGTGGACGCCAAGGGAATTTCATATTTGGTCATTGACGAGGCTGATCTTATTCTGTCATATGGTTACGAAGATGATTTGAAGGGACTGGCTGAGGTTCTGCCAGTGAAGAAGACAGCGCAGGCCTGGATCATGAGTGCTACTCTGAGTGACGAAGTGGAGGAGATCAAACAACGATTCTGCAGATCCAACCTGGCGGTTCTCAAGCTTGACGAGGAGGAGTCCGGCTCTTCTCTGCAACAAGACAAGAACAAGCTTCTGCAGTACTATGTTAAATGCGGTGAATTGGACAAATTTTTGCTGGCGTACGTCATTTTTAAGTTGAACCTAATTAAGGGTAAGACTTTGATTTTTGTGAACGACATTGACAGATCATACAGACTCAAGCTCTTTTTTGAGCAATTCGGCATCAAGTCCTGTGTTTTGAACTCCGAACTTCCTATTGCATCAAGACTGCACATTGTGGACGAATTTAACAAAAATGTGTACAAGATTCTCATTGCTACCGACGAAAACACTCACTACGTTAAAGAGGGCGAGGGTGACGATGAAGATGAGGAGAACAACGAGGAGGAATCTAAGGAAACCGACATCAAAGAGGAGAGCAAAGACGAATCTAGCAACAAAAAGAAAAAGGGACCGAAACACAAGAAAGACGCAGAATTTAGCGTCAGCCGCGGTGTTGATTTCCAGAACATTGCATGCGTGTTGAACTTTGATCTTCCCACGTCTTCCACTGTTTACACACATAGAATTGGCCGTACTGCTCGTGGCGACAACTCCGGTATGGCGCTTTCGTTTGTCGTTCCTCGTGACCAGTTTCTCAAACATCGCCCGTCTAGCTCGCCTACTGCTAAGCGTGACGAGAAGATTCTTGCACGCGTTATGCGGTCGCAGGAGCGCCGCCGTAAGCGTGATCTCAAGAACCTTGGCGTTGAGGACTACGAAACCAACACCCAGGGTCAGGACGACGCTGGCGTGATCATGCAGCCCTACGTTTTCGACATGAAGCAGGTTGAGGCTTTCCGTTATCGTATGGAGGATGCATTCCGCGCCGTCACCAAGGTTTCAATTCGTGAAGCGCGTGTTAAGGAAATTCGTCAAGAGCTGCTTGCGTCCGAGAAGCTCAAGCGTCACTTTGAGGAGAACCCTGACGATCTGATTTCGCTGCGTCACGACCGTGAGCTGCATTCAGCACGCGTACAAACGCATCTGAAACGTATTCCTGAGTACCTGATGCCACAGGCTGCCAATGCTGCGCAGGCCAAGAAAAGAGGTGATCTAGGTTTTATTTCTCTCAACAAACAGTCAGAAAACCGTGTCAGAAAGGCACACGCCGCGAAGCGTGCCCGTGCTAAGGGCCAGAAGAAGCGTGATCCCTTGAAAAATTTTGGAAAAAAATAACTTAAAAATTTTTCAACCAGATTTGATTAGTTTTTTTTTTTTTTTGATCCAATTTTTTTCTCAGTTTTTTTGTGCAGGTTAATATAGATCTTTTGTTTATTTGTTTGTTTGGTTTTGTAATTATTGTATGAATAGAAAGTTTTTGTAATTTTAGTCAACCCCCTTCAAAAAAAAATTAGTCTGAAATCTATATTCTTGTTCTTGTAGAACTCACGGAGCTGCTCTCTCTGAGTGAGGTTGATAACAGTCAAGATTCTAGCGATATATTACTTAGTTTTTAATGCTTAAATGGTTAGTTGCAAGTCGTAAAAACAAAAGTAAAAAAAAAAAAAAAACGCTCACACCAGAAATGTGTTTTATTTACACAATGTGCATGTATTTTTGTAATACAAAATGTCCACTTTTCAGGATTAGCCTAATGTTCAACACAGTACAAGTGTACACAACACACACTAAATAAAAACTTAAATAATTTTTTCATTGTTATATAAGTTGCACAAATAGCAATAGCTGGCTGTTGATTACCATCTCAATGTTATTACTAAAGTTACGGCATTTTAGTTAGACAGGATTTTTTTTTACTTGAGTTTGGACATTTATATTAACTGTAATAAATCCATTCATTTTTTTTTTTAATTTTTTTTGTTATTTACTTTTGATAGCTATTCACACAAGCGCTTTCAAAAATCATCTTTTTTTTTTGGTAAAAACATACCAGCACTAAGCAATACTTGGCAATGGTTCTTTTAGGCAGTCATGGTTTCATGCCGTGGAAAGGTCCATCAATTGCTGAGTGTGGTAATTTTGAAAACAGTTCAATGAACATTTTCTCAACGGGTTTGACAAACACTGATTTAATTGATCCCACTTTGTTTGTTCAGACAGCTCCATCTACTACAGTAACAACAACAACAACAACAACAACAAATCGAATTAATCCGGATATGACAAACCATTGCGAGCTTAACCAGCTAGAACTGAAAGCTAAAGAAGAACACCCTTTAAACAAGTTTCAAACCATTCACGTCCCTGCACTGCCTGCAACATCAAAGTGGATTTTGTCAAAGTCGGTTTTTGAAAACAACAGTTTAGAGTACAAAGAGGAAGATGCGAGCTTTCTACTCCCAATGTGCAAGTCATTTGAAACTTTGCTCACCCCTGAACTATCACAAACTGATGAAGTGTTTGAGCCGCACTATAAGGATTTTGACACTATCAGCAAGATGCCCTTTGAACTGGACGGCAGACTCAATCAATCAAAAAGTACGAAAACGCTACCAGCACTCGGTGAAAGCCAAAACGCATTTAACTTTTTAGATTATGATGAACCGTAAGTTGACTCTTTCGTCACCCTCTCTTTTTTTTTTTTTTCCAAATATCCCTTAACTTACCAAAAAAAAAGTCTTGATGTGTTTGAAATCACAACTTACCCCGGCCAAACCAACATTGATGCACCAGAAAGTTTTTTGACAAACTTAAGCATGATTCCTATCACTGGTTATGCCATAACAACAGCAACTGCTAAGAAAGACCCTCATAAAATGCATAGAAACTTGGCTACAACTGCAAAAGCCTTGTCAACAGCTTTTAAATCCCGTTTTGCATCTTCCCGTATAGCCAATATTGGCAAAAGGTCCGGGCGGCATTATGGCCAAAATGCAAATTTTCAGACCAGGAATACAGAAGCAAAAGAAAAGTCCCGAATTGAGGAATGCGAAAATACAGTGGCTCTAAAGAGCGTTTCAAACGCAGCAGCTAATGTTTTTTCTTTCTCTTCTTCTCCTTCTTTGGCTCGAGGTTTTATTTCCTCCATTCCTACTAGTCCGATGTATAGTTTTAACAACAGTCATGACTCTGACGACATTATGGCTGTGGAACCTGTTATTAAAATGGAAACCTTTAGCAGTAGCAAAACAAAAGTTAGAAAGGGTCGGCCACCTGTTCATGTAACAGAGGAGCAACGTCTTGCTGCACGTAGATTGAGAAACCGAAAATACTATTTGAGCAACAAGAGAAAGATCAATGAACAGCGCAAAAAAAGAAAACTTTCAACGTCATTGAAAGATTTCAATGAAAAGTATTGATGCAAAGTTTTAGTGTTGTTGTTGGTTTTTTTTACTTTTTTTTTTGGCTGGTATGATGAGAATGTGAGATTTTCCAATTTGCTTTTTTTCGGTGGTTTTTAGAGAACAAAATTATGGTGTTTAAGACAGGAAGAAAAGTCATAAAATTTTTATTATTTGTTCTTTTTGTTCAGTTTTGCTTTTACTCTAAATAACTCTTTTTTTCCAATTAAATCAATGTATCAAGCTCTTCAGCATAAACTGGAATTGAAAAGAATTAATCATACAACTGAATATTTGAAAACTGGTTAATTTGCAATAGTTAAATCTATGTTATTTATCAATGTATCATTATAGTAGTGTAGTTTATTGCTAATTGTCTTTGAATGTTTTTTTTGAAAAATCTACCACTTATTTCATGAAAAGATAGTAACCAACTAAGATATGATCAATCGATAGTTCCATATTTAAAAATACTATCCAACGTTTAGCGTTTTGTCCAAGTAATTTAGCTTGATTCATGTCGTTAAATTACTAATTGAAAAATGAAGTCAGTTTTTAATTTTTTCTTTAAAATCTTTTATTATTGTATTTTGATATTATTGAATTTCTTGTACCAGAACATTAATGTTGATGATAACTTGGTTTTTTTTTTTTTCTTTTTTGTTTGTCCCTACCAGTTTTAGTTAAACTTTTGAACAATTGTAAGACTGTTTTTTTTTTAATTTTTTTTTAAAATCCAAGATAATTATAAGTTTTTATGTTCTCCATGTTTTTTTTTGTAAAAATCAATCAACTAAAAGGTAAAAAAAAAAGGATTTGTAGTTTTGTTGGAATAATTGTTTAGTTACTTTTTGCCCCTCTCAAAATCTTTTCTTTTAATTGAATTGTTAGTTTTTTTTGGTTTTTTTGGTTTTAAGTTCATATTGTTATTGTTATTATTGTTATTATTGTTGTTGCAAATACCAATGCAACTTGCCACTAGTCAAATTTTTGTTTCTTCCTATTGAGTGGATTCAAGGATGGTGATTTTCTATAAATCCTTTTCTTTTTTTTTTAAAAAAAAAAAGGGGGAAAAAGGTCTTGAAAGTAGTAATGAGCAAGATACTATACTTGAAAAAAAGTGTTTCTCCTCAGGGAAAATAAAAAAAAGGAAAAAGTTGAAAGTTTGCTTTTTTTTTAACTTGCTGAAGGGAGGGGGAAGGAAAAAGAAACACGTTAGATCAACAATCAAATGGACAGAATAAGAATTTTTAAAGAAAGAGTGTAAAAGTTTAATTGTAAAGTGAAATTAAACAAAAAATAGTTTATGTGAAATCTTAATTGTACAGTGAATTTAAACTAAAAAGATTTAACAAAATTAAAGAAAATTCAAATCCAGCAAAACTCATTAGTTAAAATTTTTGATTTTAGTCCTACTCACTGTCCTACTCAACATTTCCCATTGCTTTTTGTTTTTTTTAACATTTGATTATATGATCAAAATTAACCAAATTTCATTTTTCATTTGAGTCAAGTTAGTAATAAAATTGGCATGTCTCAACGCTGCTATTGCAATGAAGATGTTGTTGATCGATTGATCAACGTTATTATAAGTTTGATGATTTTTAGTAATTGTCTTTTGTTTTTTTTTTGGGTTGTAGTTTTCCCTCTTCTCCTCTTTTTTTTTTTTTTTCAGCTCACCAATACAGACAATCGTTTTTTTTTTAAAAAAATTGAAATAAATCAAAGAAAGTAAAAACAAACACTAAACAAAATTAAAAACCAAAATTAAGTCAAAAAATAAGATAAAAAATAAGATTGAAGTCGGCTGTCAATTTTGTCCTTTTTTTAAAAAAAAAAAAATTAAAATTACGTGTTCATGACGTCAGCAAAATGTGGGGGAAATTATCCAGTTCAGTTGGCCACTTTAAATCTTAAAATGGGGTATACGCGGCGGAAACATTGACAAGTCTAAAAAGTAAAAAACTTGAGTAAAAAATTTGGACCCTTTCATAGAAATTTTACAAAACAGAAAAGAAAATCCATTAAAAACCTATATTAATAATGGTGTTTCAAATTAACTGTTTTAAAAAAACAACACAACGTCTGATTTGCGTTAAAGAAGCGATAGAGATCATTTTACCACTTGAAGCATTCTTGACAAGTTGCCGTTTTTATATTATGTCGGGGGGGGTTTTTAAGCAGTTGTTGTTGCTGGAGAAATAACAGATGACCAAACAAATTTTACACACATATAAAAATTTCAAAATAAAGACTATTATCCGTTGGTTAAAAAAAATTTTAAAAAAATCACAAAACTTCAAGACACACTTTTTTTTTGCCTTATTGTTCTTATTTTTTTTTTAATTACAGCAAACACTTTTTTTTTAACTACTTTTAAAAACTAACAATTGAAAGTGAACGGCATTTAATGTCCCCGGCTCACTTTAAGTTCTTCATTGTGTGTTCAAGTGATCACTATCAGAAGAATATGTAAAGCTAGTTCAAAGTTTAGACAATTTAGTTTATTATTTTTTTTGTTGCTGTTTTTATTTTTTAGAAAAAAGTTACTATCAGTAGTTGACTATCTTATTCAACAAGTTCTATGTCTGTAGTTTTTGAATACTTAGCTCCTCCTTAGTCAATTCCTTAGTTTTTTTTTTCACACCCCTCCTTTTCTAAATCATTACTTTGGTTTTTCTCCTCAATGCTCATAACCATACTTCATCATGCTTATTCGTATTTCGATTAAAAACTATAAATACCTGAATGATATTCCAAGCTTTCAGTAAAATATTACAAACTATTCAAATCAATCAGGAAAATATAACTTTTCACATCTCTTGACCATTGTGAATGCATTACAACTTAAAATAAAAAAAACTTCTTTTTTTACAACTATCAACAAACAATCAAACATATTAAAATGCCCAACTCTACCAATGATTTTGACGCCATTGTTGTCGGTGGCGGCTTCGGTGGTGTCTACCAAACCTATAAACTCAGAGAACTTGGTTTTAATGTCAAGGCCTTTGAGCGCGGCAGTGGTCTCGGCGGTGTCTGGAGACAAAACGTTTATCCCGGTGCTCGCGTAGACTCTGATGTCCCTGTCTACCAGCTTTGGATCAAAGACGTTTATGAAGACTTTGATTTTGAAAAGCGTTTCCCTGACTGGCGCGAAATTCAAAGATATTTCTCTCATGTCGACAAAAAGCTCAACATTTCTCAGCACTATGACTTCAACACTTGGATCACTGAGGCTTCCTTTAACGAAAATACCGGAAAGTGGACTGTGACTGCAACTGGCGACGGTTCTGGCACCTATACTGCAAAGTACCTGCTGCTTTGCACAGGCTTTGCTTCCAAAGCCTACACTCCTGATTTCAAGGGTCTTGACAAATTTAAGGGAATTATGCATCATACCAACGACTGGCCTGTTGAACAGGTTGACGTCAAGGGAAAGCGTGTTGCTGTTATTGGAACCGGCGCAAGTGGTGTCCAAGTCATCCAAGAAATTGGCCCTGAGGTCAAGTCGCTCACTGTTTATCAGCGAACCCCCAACCTGGCCATTCCCATGGTTCAGCGAGATAATGACAAGGAATACGAAAACAAGCGCAAACCCAATTACGATAAAGTGTTTGAAAACACACTTGTGATTTCAACTGGTGGTTTTGAATTTGGATTTGACCCTCGCTCCTGCCTTGAAGTCAGTCCGGAAGAGCGCGAGGCCCATTTTGAAGATTGTTTCCGTAAGGGTGGTTTCAACTATTGGATTTCCAACTTTCATGACGTTTGGACCAACAAGGAAGCTGACAAGTACGCTTACGACTTTTGGAGAAAGAAGGTTTTGGCCCGTCTCACTCGCCCCGAAATGAAAGAATTTCTTGCTCCTGAAAAGTCTTTGGTCACTTGGGCCGGTAAACGCCCTTGTCTCGAGCAAAGGTACTACGAGGTTTACAATCAGCCCAACGTTGAAGTTGTCAATCTTCGTACAGAGCCCATTATTGAGTTTACTGAAAAGGGCATTCGCACTGCTGATCACGGTGAGCTTGAGTTTGATGTCATTGTTCTTGCAACCGGATTTGATGCCGTCACAGGAGGTCTCACTCAAATTAGCGTCCGAGGCACCAAGGGTGAAACTCTCAAGGAAAAGTGGGCCAATGGTGTCTACACTTACCTTGGTGTTTCGGTTGCTGATTTCCCCAACATGTTTTTCATGTACGGTCCCCAGGGTCCTACGGCTTTTTCTAACGGCCCGACCTGCGCGCAAATCCAGGCCAACTGGATCACCGACGCCATTGTATACGCAGAAAAACATAATCTCAAGGCATTTTCTCCGAGTCACGAAGCTGAGCAAAAGTACCGTCACCACGTTAATGCTATTCAAGACAAAACTCTTGTTAGCTTGACAAAGTCTTGGTACACTGGTGCCAACATTCCGGGTAAAAAGATTGAAGCTCTCAATTATCTAGGTGGAATTCCTACATACCTCAAGGAAATTGACCAAGAAACTAGCACCAATTACGCCAACTTTATCAAAGTTTGAAAAAAAAAAAAAAGATTTTGGTTTTTTCGGAGGTGTAACATTGTGCAGTTAAAAAATAAAAATAAAATTATGATAGCGAATAATGAAGATGAAGTTTAATGAATTTAAAAAAACAATTAGTTGATTAAAAAAATTCACAATTTGAACAGGTTTAAAAAAAACAACCTAACTTAAAAACTTATTACAACTCAATAATGAACACAAAGTAAAAAAGTGGTTTATAAAATTCTAGTGTAAATTAAAAAATACGTTGAAGATGGCTGTTTTTTTTTTTTTAATTTTTTTAATTTTTGTGTTTGGTGTTTTGAGAAAAGTTGGCTCAATAGGGTCACAAGGTAGTGCCCCTATAAAATGGTTTTTTTTTGACTGTATACACATGTAACAGGTTCAGTCCTATACCATCCCAGCATCACTATACATTAGTTATTAGAGAATAAAAGAATTTAAAAAAAATAAAATACTCACCATTTAGTAATTGAAAAAAAAAACAATTGTAAATAACAAGTGTGCTGGTTTATAAATATGTAGTTTTAATTAACAATGATAGTAGGGCATAACTTGTCAGTAACTCCAATAGCTGAATTTTGACAATTTTTTTTTGGTGCAGTAAACAATGTGGTTTCAAACGACTTTGTATATACAGTTTGAGTCAACATTGTTTTATAAATTTTTCTTATACATATGTTTTATATTACTCTCATTGTATTTTATTTCATGAACTACTTATTTTTTGGGGGGGGGTTTTTTTTTTTAAAAAAAACACGGCGATTATTTTTTTTCTTTCATTATTAATTTTTAATTTTTTTTTTTTGGCGTTTGCTGTATAAATTTTTTTGAAGGGCGGATTAACAAAAAAAAAAAAAAAAAAAAAAAAAAAAAAAAACCCGGTAGCAATGATGAAATGTAGGTGATGATACTGATAATAAATAAAAAAAAAATCATTGAAAAGGTAGGCTGAGCAGTGGCGGCCCTAGACAACTAATGGCTACAAAAAATTTTTTGATCGAAAAAACTCGTCGTTGTTGCCAAAAAGATAAAAAAAAAAACATTAACAAAAACGGTGAAGGGGGACATAAACATGACGATACAATGGGGGGTGAGGTGAGAATGACCCCGGGGACATCACAAATAAATACTATCGTCATCAACCAGAAAGGAGGAAGAAGACTCTTCGCGGAGCAGCGCAACTTTCAATGCGCTGCGGGCGTCAGCAGGACCAGGGACGCCAGTCTCGTTGTCGTCGTCATCTTCCGAGTCGGCCTCGGGCTCGGACGCAGAGGGCGAGACAAGCAAGGTCGAAGCCCGTCTAGCTTTTTTCATCTCGGCCCAGCTGTTTCTGCCGCTGGCCGCGGCTGCCAGAGACGGGAATATCGAGTCCATGGCCGGCGCGTCACGCTTGGCGGCGCCGCCAGACCGGGGCTGTAGCGGAACCAGGTCCTGTGTGTGATGATGATGGTGGTGGTGGTTGACCGGTGAGCGCATTGGCTTGGTCACGGATGCAGGTGGTGTAGGGTGCACAGATGCAGGCGTTTTACGGGTGCTACGCTTAGGGGTGTAGTGCTTAGTGACAAAAGACGGTGTAGACACTGTGTTGAGGTTGAACGAGCTGCGGCCGGCAGGAGCGGTGGCGGCAGTCGTGTTGCTACTTCTGCGCCTGACAGTGTTGGGCGCAGGAGTGGAGGGGATCGCAAGCAGGCCTGCGGAACCGCGCTTTTTGGGCGTGGTTGTTGGCGTGGACATGTAAGTGTTGGGCCGGAGGCCGGTGGTGTCAATGCCGCTGCGGGAGCCACCAGCGCGAGCAGTGCGAGAGCGCGACTTTGGGCGCTGGGAAGAAGCACTACTAGACGCAGCCAGCGCTGCTGGAAACGACGCCGGCGAGGCAATCGCCGCCGCAATAGAGGCGGCCTCAGATTCAGCCGCGGCGGCAGCGGCCGCTGCAGCTGCTTTGCGGCGCGCAATGAGTGCCTTGATGCGAGCAAGCGGCGGCTCAACCTTGTCGCTTTCGTGATTTTGTAACTCGGTTGCAACAGGCTCAGCCGCGGCAAAGGGGGATAATACAGGTAGCGAATTCGTCCGGCCCGGCGTCAGTAGCAGCTCTGTATTATTGACAATCTCGTTAAGCAGAGCTTCCTCATCTTTTTCAAAAATACTGCTACCAGTCGGGCCTTCAATCTTGATATGGACCATATGGGTTTCCTCAGCCTGGTCGTTATCTTCCTTCTCAGTCTCCTCCTCTTCTTCAATCTCACGAAGACGGCGCGCTTCTGCAAAGTTTCTATCTTCTTTGGAGCCCTCCTCTTTGATTGTAGTGGTAATAATGCTTGCGCTGCTGCTGCTGCTTCTCTCGGCAACGGGAGCTGCCGAGCTCTCCTGCATGATTTCGGCCTTGCCTGTCAGCGGGTTCACCATAAGACTCAACCGGTTCTGGGTAGGTGGCTCCGGAAAAAGATTTTTATGGCGCTGGCGCCGGCTAGCCGCCGACTTGCTGTGGGCCTCGGAGCAGTAGTCCATGGAAAAGCACTTGAAAACCTTTTTTTCAGATGAGGTAGGCGTGACTGCAGCGGTTACAACAGGGGCTTCAGCAGCAACTGGCTTATTTGGGATCATAGGTCTATTGTTTTCATTGGTTACAACTACATGACGGCGCTTATAGGAATTGGGCGAAAGCGCCGGCAGCTCATATTTGCGCTTGCGGGGTGACATCATTGAACCCACAACCGGCGCCCGGGAACTAGCGGCTGGCGATGTAAGGAATACCGCTGATGCAGTAGTAGTTGTGGTTGCAGATGTAAAGATTTTTCGGTTTGCTAATGATTCAAAGTCGAGCTTAGGAAAAGCTTGAAAAAGGCCAATTGGTGGTTTGGGAGGTACGCTCTTTGCGCCAATGGGCTCATCTACAGTGACAGTTGTCGGAATGACTGCCAGCATGGTGCTTGCTAACGGAGAGGTTTGAATGCCGGTTTGAAAGAGCGGAGAGGTCTGGAAAAACGAGCTCAGCGGCTTTGGGGTTTTGGGAAGCTCGACAAAATCGGTGACGATATCTGCGGCGGCAGAGTCGACAGAGGGTGAGCCGAAGAGAAAAATGGGCTCAACGTTGACGCGTCGGGTCGGCGGGGTCTGGAAAGTGATTTCAGAAAGAACGTTGCTGGTGACAGTGGTAACCGTAGATTGTTGGATGGGTGTGGTTGGGATGACAGACGCAATAATTGGGTCTGAAAAAATTTTCAGCGAGTTGCTATCGCTATTGTTGTGGGTGCCCGAGTTGCTGGCTTCGTCGCGATGGGTGCGGTGGTGGAAAACAGGAGTGTCCATCTCCTGAAAGGGCGCGCCCAGCGAGTTGGCATTGAACATGATGAGAAGATGGGCAATTAGGTGGGATGTAGATGGGACTGAGGAGCAGCAGAAAGAGAAGGATGCTGATTGCTGAGGAGAAAGAAGAAAGAAGAGAGAAAAGAAGAAAAGAAGAAAAGAAGGTGGAAATAACAGATGTTTAAAAAAAAAAAATTTTTTTTGTACTCGCAAAATGCGCAATGAAATGTGGTTAGGATGGTGATTCGATTTGGTTTAACGGAAGATTACCAAGTGTTTTTTTTAATTTTATCAAATTATTTTTCACCATTGTGTCTTTGTGAAATCTCACAAGACGCGTTGCTACGCGACGGATCTTCAGTATTTTTCCAACCCCCCTCTCAAAAAACAAGTAATAAAAAACCAATTAAGCCACAAACCAATCAGAGAGTTAATTTCTAAAAATATTTAAATTGAAGTTAAGTCAGTTTAAGTGATTTCGTGATGATATTTACCTAGAAAAGTTGTCATTGACATTGCTACCGTTGACTGATGGTGGGTGATTTAGTACATCTATACTTTGTTTATGTCGCCCATCTATCTATAATTTTAAACCTCTGCAATTATTTCAAAAATTAAAAAAAAATTTCAAAGCTTCTACTGGCTTTTGCTGGCTGTTGTTGTTTGGACAAATGCCAGACGTGAAAAATGAAAAACCAATTAAAAGTTGAAAATAGACAAAAAAAAAAGAACAACAATCCTACACTAACGCATGTAATCTTTCGCGCGTAGGGTAGGTTTTTTTTTTTTTTTTTCAATTTAAGCCAAAAACGGCAAATTGAAAATGTTTTTTTTAACACTACAAGTGCTGGTCCCCCCCCCCCTTCCATTGAGGTGTTGTCTGTTGTTATGGAAACAAAAGATTTTCGTGTTGGGCTCGCGCGTCGCTCTGGAAACAAACCAATTAAGGCCCAATCGAGTAAAACTATGATGATGATGGTTTTCTTTTTTTTTTTTAACTTGTGTTGATAACATGCTGGCTACCACCACAACGGCATTTAATTTGAATGATTAAAGCTCAGAATAATGAAAGCAAACAATATCGCAATTGCAATCAATATGGAGCAATCATATAGGTTTACTGTGGTGTTTCCCTTGTTGCTCTCAAAAAAAAAACAAAAAAAAACGTTATATTTTCATTTGATATCAATTTGATTTATCTATAAAAATTAGATACTCCAAAAAAGCGAAACATCCTGTAAAGGAGGTATCTAATTGTCTCAACCAGAAAAGCTCTCTATCTTAACACGTAGAGATTCATGTTAATACCCATTCTCAGATGTTATCTAGGAGTCAAATCATTAAAACCTGCCTCTAAAATATAAAGTCTAAGGTTTGTGCAAACGCTCAACAGCCAAGAAAACGTGCCTGTTTTTTTTTTTTTTTGTAATTTGAATACAATATCTGTTTTATTTATTTTGATCAGACACTAGGTCGCTGTTAGCAAACGCAGTACTAAAACATGGTAATTAGATCAGCTTATCGATCGCACCACCTTTTAATATTGTTAAAATTTATCATAACTTTGATCAAACCAATTTTTTTTTGGCAAAATTGAGTTCTTTTAATTTACTGTCGTAGCGAGTTGCTCAAGAAACTTTACACACACTGACTCTCAGATTTTCAATGAGCTGAAAAATAAATAAAGTTTGAAAATGTTTCAACAGGTTGGCTCTTCATGATATCAGGCACAAGACAGTGAATAATTTTTTTTTTTTTGCATCTGTTTGCCAGACTTCCAAATTGCACTTTTAAATTTGATTTGTTTACTTTTTTTTGAAACAAGATACGCACCGTAAACAAAGCAACAATTTCTAATGTCGTGATTCCTTGATTTGAGCTCAAAAAAATTGCATCTAGAACTATTAAACAGGGCACAACATTGATTCCATCCTGAACAAAAAAACGATAGTTTCAAACACAGTATTATTATTAAGGTATACTACCAAGGTAACAGAAAAAAATATAGAAGTTTAAAATTTAAACAGGCCAGTGCTAAACATTGGTTTTATTGTCAAAGACACAGTTTAAAACTGATCAGGTGTAACTAGTAGGCTTTCGAAGACATAAACATAAATAGTCCGGGTGTTGCACACTTAATTTATGAAACATAGTGTATATACATTTATTATATCGTTCAGGCCAGTAAAATATATAGTGTCTACACAATACATAAATTAATAACAATGAACATTCCTCAGTCTGAGATGGACCAAGTAGCTGCAGTGTAGCCTCACCCTCAACTTATTAACCTTATTTTTTTTCCTTCCCCCAGTCCACCCCTTCCTCATTCTCCCTCTCTCTCTCTCTCGTTTTTTTTATTTTTCTTCTTTGTCTTGAGTTAGCGAACTTCAGGCTTTTTGGACTGATACTTTTGTAGTACAGCCTCAATAATACAGATAAAAGAAATATCAACCACGTAGAAATGTGACTACTGCTAAAAAATGATATCAGATTGATCTATTAAAACTTTTAATTTTTGAAAATGGCTGGCCGTTTGCTCATATAAGCAATTCTTTCGAGCCTTTTGCTGATTTTCTTGTTGATCGCCAGTCCACTTTGAATATATGGATTGAAATTTTTTTTTCTTTTCATGAAATTGAATATTCAAACAATCACACACAACATACGGTCACTGGCCAATGCTTTTGCAACACGCACTACAAACAAAATAAAAAAAATTCCTATACAAAAAAAGCAACTCTGTGACCGCTGAAATTTACAAAAAAAAAAAAACGCTCAAAAACTTAATTCGCCAATTTAAATGTCTGGGGATATGTATCAACAGAATCATACTTTAATTATTAAGGCTAAGGCTCCAACAAACTTTTTTTTGAAGAGCACGGAATTTATGAATGTCATTTAACGGCCGTCATACGTATTTACCAAATTCAAAAATTTTAGTGAGCATGCCTGAATATTTTTTTAAAAAAAAACTTAATCAAAAGTCATTCATCCAAGAAATATTTCAAGACTAACAAAGAAAATTTGGCACTTTGTGGTAATGGCTCTGAGAGGCATAGTTAATGCAAAAAGTATGTAATATGGTTTCATATAAAAATCCAAGTATTTTGACTAAAAAATAGTGTTCTCGATCTTAGCAAAAGCGTTCCTGTCGCCTGCTAACCGAAAATTAATCAAAAATTTTTAGCGAATCCTCACTGAAAACAAAGATAAAATGTTTGATTTATGTTTTATAGGAAATAAAATCATAAAGGGATTGACAAAGTATTCATGAAACGAGGCAAAACAACTTCTCTTTAACAAGAAATCCGGATTGTTTTGCAGGCTTTTAAAAATGCAATCCGAATTGTTTTACAGACTCCAGGTTTTTTAATTTTAACAAAGCTTCTCAATTTTTCTTTTTTTCTTTTTCTTCGATAGCTCACTGTTAGAATAACAACTATACAACAGAATAACTGCTTACATTATTAGATTAGAGATCTTTGTGAAATATCTGCACAAGACTCCATAAACTTTTTTAATTCACTTAATTTCAAAGTACCGACAGTCCTAATCACTGGGCTGTCTCCAATTTATACTTTTTAATCTGATTTCGCCAATTTTTTCTCTTGATTAACTATTCAATGTATTTATCCAACACAGAACACGTCTATGGCATACCCTCAACCTGATTCATTACAGATATAACCAGCTCATTAAAGTCATGCGGATTGTCGAGATAAATGTGGTGGCCCGCATTTTCAATAACATGCAACGACGGCGTCTCGACATTTGGGTTGTGCGCGCGGATCTCTTGGATCGCCTCAAGGCCGCCGGTGGTATCCATCCAATCGTTCTGCCCGTACATCCAGATGGTGTCACAAGGAATATTCTTGGCACGATCTGCCAGCGGCCAGCGCGCGTGCGCGCCCGGCGCAAGCAGATAGTTGAGAGCGTACTCACCGGATCCTGGAGCGTTGAAAATGGTGTACACATATTTGTGCAGTGCGTCGGCCTGGCCGCGCGGAAGGTTAGCAAAACGCCGCGACGTCCAGCCAGACACAACGCGAGGGCCCAGCGGGCCAGTGCCGCGAACAAGGAAAAAGGGGGAAACATTCTGCTCCCACAAGTAGTTGAACCAGCCTGGGATCTCAACAGAGGTCTTTGGAACATGATGGTTGGAATTTCTGGCGGCTGAGTTTTGCTCTTTGGCCGCCTGCTGTGCAGCGATCGAAAACGGTGATCGGGGAACGCCTGCGGGTGACACGAGCACAAGCTTCTTAATGTGGCCAGGATACTTCATGGCATAAGCCGATGCGAAGTATGCACCCATGGAGTGCGCAACGAAGGTAAAGCGGTCAAGACCTTTGGCGAGACGCCACTGCTCGAGAGAATCAATAAAAAAGTTCTCAGCCTCGTGGATTTTCTCGTAGGGATCAGTTGCGTTCACAGTGAACTTGGGCCGCGAAGAGCGGCCGTATCCAAGCAGGTCAAGCGCGTGAATGCGCCAGCTGGGCACAGATGAGAGAGCATCCAGATTTTGGTAAAAGAATGCTAGTCCGGCGCCGTAGCCATGCAACAAAACAAGATCGTTTGCAGGCTCTTCTGTAGTTGGAGTGATCTCAAACTCGTTGACCCAGTTACCGTTACCGACAGGCACTTGTAGTGAGCGTGCTGAACGGGAGGCATCGGGTTCCGGGTAGAACGGTAGGAAAGAAAGAACGTCGTGTTCAGCTTGCTTGAGGTCTGCACGCGTGGTCCACTGTTTGTACGCCTCGGCGAGCGGCAACGGGAATGTGTCTGAAAAAAACTTTGTGAAAGGGATGCCGGTGGTCGGCGGGCAGGACTTGATGTTTTGTAGGTCCTGGAACGACTTGATAGCAGCGATGCGCTCGGCCTTCTTCTTTTGAAAAACCTCATTCATGTTGTCGCTGACGGAAGCGAGCGACTGGCGCGCGTTATTAACAAACTGAAGTGGCTTGTCGTTGGAGACGTTGTCGCGGTGGTAGGGTGAAGTTGCGAAGCGGCGCCGCCGAGGAGTATTTAATCGACTGATGCTGTTGTAAGAGGAAGGCGAAGAGCTGTTCTTGCCAGGGGCCGTCGAACAACTGCAGTGTCTGGTCAGGACAAGCAGCTGTGGAGCCACGGAGGGTGGCAGAGGCGCGGCGGCGTGAAAAGTTGAGTGTAAAATTTTGAAAAGAAAAGTATGCAATGTTGGCGTGTGAGGCCGGGTCTAAACTGAGACCGATGAAGTTGATTGTTACTAGGCGGCTTTTGGATAACCGAAGAAGATGGAAGAGAAGTTTGAAATTAAAAAAAAAAAAGTCCCAACTAGAAGGGGAAGCCTTGGTCTTTTTTAAAAAAAAAAAAAACAAAAAACAAAAAAATTAAAAAACTCAGTACGAAATGTAATTTATTGGACAGATGTTGGGGAAGTTTTGTTTTATTGAAATAGTTCAAGGAGGAGAAGGGTGCATCAAGGATATATTTATATTTTATAAAGACAGTAATGTCTTCCCAAGCACGAAAATTTAATATCAATCTGTACCGACAACAAAGCTTTTTATTTACTTTATCAGTTTACTTTATTTACATGAATTATTAGAACTGTTCGTGCTCTCGTCTTTCATGTTAACTTCGTGAAGGATTCCCAGTTTTTTATTTGCCAGACTATGATTACCTTAATTTGTAGCTTTTGCGCCGCAGTAAAAATACCCAAAAATAGGCAAAACCATAGAAAACTTTAAACTGTTTTAGGCAAAAAAAAAATTATGAAAAACAGTTTACTTTAATCAAATTACATAACTTTTACATAATTTTGTTGAAGTGTTAATATGTGCCTCCTCAAGACTTTCTCATAAAGGCTTGTCGTTCACATGAGCAGCAGCTTTAAATACTTGGTCTCATGATTACCGACCGTGTGCCATAACTACAGCAACAATAGCAATAATCGACGATTCTTTCGTAAATTGAAGCATACGGCTTTTCATGACAACAAAAACTATAGTTTGACAAGTAGCGGGGTAGATGTCAATCAATTTTGTCAAGTGATCCAACAAAACAAAGTGGCAATAAATTATATGACTTTGAATATAAGGCTTGTTTTTAAAATTATACTCAAGTGTTATTGTTTTTAAATAAACTTTGTTGGGGTGTTGCTGTGGCAATTTGAGATTTAAACCCAAATTCAATCCTTTTGATGATTGGCTAGTGAAGTAAAATTTTGCCGCCTCGGAGAATTACCAAAAAGCGCATTTCTATTACGTGATGATTCTTCGAAAAAAAAAATTATTTTTAATGAGATTTTGATGACGTAACTTGTTAGATACACTTTTTTTTGTAAAGCTTCTGATTTAACACTTACACCTAATTATAAGTTTTTTTTTTTTCAAAGCTGTTGGTTTAAAACTGTTTGAGCTTTTTTTTTTTTTTTCTTTCTTTCCAGAAACGAAGATGGCAAGTGTAAACATCTGAATGAAAGGAAAACAACGAAAAAAAAACAAAAAAAAACAGTAGAGTACAGTATAGGGATTGTTTTCAACATTTTCGACCGTTTCCTGTATGAAAAAAAAATCAACTAATTTTTTGAAAGAAACTTTTTAGCCGTATTATAGCCAATTCCCTGACTGTATAATAGACAGAAATTAAACTGAAGAAAAACACACCCCAGGCGGCTACCCGTAGTAAATTTTGAGATTCTATTTCATAGAATATTAAAAAAAAACCGTTTTTCAGCCAAATGCATGTCTTTATTGTGAAGGCTGCAAAAAAAAAAAAAAAAAAAAAAAACCTGCTTTTGGTGAAAACCCATAACCAGCCATCCATTACTGACCACTGTATAACGTTGAGGATATAACCAGAGTTTTTATTACCTTAATTTATTTGTTTGTTTGACACAATGATTAAGTTCAGTGTGGTGGGGGCTTTTTCAAAGGCAGATTAAAGCATATTTGTTGATTCTTGCTAATTTAATTAGTAAATTCTGCGTAACACCAGATGCTTTGGCCTTTGCCTAACTTCTTTTTAATTGTATGATTAAAAGCCAAAGAATTTTAAAAAAAATCACCGAGAAAAAAGAACAGATGCTTCTACACAAAGAGAATTGATCTTGCATTTAGTGATTTAATTTGACTAGCCACCATTCCCAAAAGCCATGTGGTTTCGTATCAATTTTTTTTTAAATATTTAAAACTTTCAAATTTGAGGGTCTTGACGCCTGAGTCGGCACGTTTTAAAATTTTTTTTTCCGCAGTTTTGCACTGATTTTTTTTTGTGTGAAATAGTTTTTGTTTTTTTCCATGTCTCTTCCTTACTCACCACTCCATCAATCGAGTCTCATGCAACAGCAGGTTAATTCCTTTTTTTTTTTTTTTTTAGTGAAGAGGAGAAGACTGACAGAATTTTTGAATAAAGGTTAAACAGTGTGGTTTGCTCGAGGAAGAAAAAGAATAGAGGTGAAATCTGATGGTTTTTGAAGGTGGTTTTCGATTCGATTTTTTTCGTCGATTGAGATCGTGATGATAATAATAATAATTATTATAATAATAATTATTATTATTATAATAATTATTATTAT
>JAKVQX010000230.1:0-24927 GCA_030463015.1 Geotrichum citri-aurantii
AATTGGTTTTGTTTAAGAGTAAAAGTTTTGAAATTTCAATTTTCAAAAAAAAAAAACTCAAATTTTTGCCAACTTCCTGGTACCCTACGTATCTTGCAAAACTTAACACGAATTATTTTGTGAATTCCAGTTTTGATGTTCCTGCACACAAAAATCCTGCTTGTTGGGAAGTTAAAAAAAAAAACAGAGTCGAAGCCAAGAAAAAAGTGTCCTTGATGGTAAATATTAAGCGAATGCTAGTTTCCATTTCTTTAGTGGGGTAGTAAGTTTCAGCTAAACAGTATATATGAAAAGTGAAGAACTAAATTTACACATAATTGTGTTGTCTATAGCATCAAAACGCAAAATTTCACCTGAACAAGCATCCACATAGGTAGAGTGTCCACTCGTAACTGTCTGGCAGACAAATTAAGATGGTGATCCATGCAAGTGCGAAAAAACAAGAACTAGCAAACAACTACAACTCAACCTTGAAAAAATTAGGGAAATAAAAAGAAGAAATAAAAAAGAGACCCACGAAAGTTAGACTTTAATACTGCAAAAAAGTTCTTTGTAGCAAATTTCTGTGATTTAAATTGCTAGTAAACTTTTGCTTCTAAAGGAGTCGAGGACTGCCGTGAGTCCTGATAGTTGCAGATTCTCCGGTAACGGAGGAACTAGTACTCATTACCTGAAAACGTATAAAGTTTACCACGAGCGCTTTAGATTTTAGGTAAATACCAAAAAAAATTGAAGACTCTAAAAGTCAAAAATTTGAAATACGAAAAATCATAACTAAGTAATCATTTTTCTGACCTATTGTTTGATGGTTGTGTAATTTAAACCTTGCATTTTTGATTTTAAACAACTATAGGCTACAATACAAGTTGAAAAAAAGAATCATATGAGCCAATGCTTTTTAAATAGGCTTTAGTGTTGCTTTAGATCTTTTTTCAATAAGAAAAAAAAATTAACAATAACAAAAGCACAGACTTATAGCTTGCATGTTTGATTTTTCAAATTGCACAATAGCCATCATTGGAACTTTTAAGAGAATTCAATTTTTAATGCTTAATCTCAATAAACAACTTTTCAAAAAATACTGGTAGTTAAGGAAATACCGCCATTTCCAGATTTTGCACAACATGCCAAACAGAAAACTTTAAAACTTCAAAAAAAAACCCAAACTCTTTTGCAAATTCAAGTAATGAAACTTATCAAGTTGAGTTAGACTTTTTAAAGTGTAGTTTTTGTCTTTGATGCATGTTTCGTACTTTTTACAGTTTTTTGTGGCTCCAAAGCTAAATAAATGTCTGTAGTTACGTTCACCATCTCCCATTCCAGTCTCGCAAAAAAAAAAAAAAAAATCAAACCATCTGAAAATATATAATTTTTTTAAGTAAAATCACATTTATTAAATCAAAAATCAAAGTAGCTATTTTAAACTTCAAATCGATATAAAAATCTACTTTATAAACGTGGTATGCATTTCAGTGCAGACCATTTTTCATTTTTTAAAAAATCTTGTTCTGCGATTGAAAATAAAACACAATCAAAACATGGAAATAAAAAACTTACACATACAAATTAAAAAATAACAAAAATCACTACTAATGGTTAAAAAATTTATAGACAGAAAGATTAATTATTAAGGTGTAATTTTACTTTTGTTTTTCTCACAATGTCGGCAAGGATTCCATCAATTTGTTAACACATATATACCTGCTTCAAATCCATCCATACATCTAATAACATAGAAGCCATCTTGATACAAAAAAAAAACTCAGAAGACAGTTTTTTTTTCATTTAGCCTAGAAATTTTCAACCAGCTAGAGATCAGAAGATTGAGATGCCCAACTCGTAATCTCAATATCGTGATTTGCAAACCATGATATCACATCTACATGTCCGTTAAATCTAGCTCCATAATGCAAAAATGACCTATTTACCTAAGTGGTTTTACAGAATCCTCTCAATAAATAGTACAAGAGATGGTTTTCAGGAACTTCCAAGTATAATTAATAGTTCCTGGTCCTCCTTATATATAGTAAGATGTGTAGGTCGTTAGTACCAACTCCAAAAAAAAGGTACTCAAAGCACCCACCTTGTTAAGAAAACCAGGAACAATAAAACGTGTTTAATTGGGTTTTCAAAAAATTTTTCCAAACTATAATTTATTGGGGTGGCCTCCTCATTGAGAAATCAATCTCAAAACGACTCTCATCTGACTATGTAACTGTACCCCAGCCAAAAATACTGTAACTTATATGAGTTTTGGCCCGCATTTTCCAATTTTTTGCACATGTTTTTCAAAAACGGTCTATCAGATGGTAGATCTGATTTGAAATAATAATGGTTGAGAACCTTTCGGATAAATTTGCGATCAACCTTGCGCCCTCGTATAGATTGAACAGCTAGTTCATTGAGAGTGATTTTGGATTTTTATTATAAATGATGCCGAATCACTCGGATCTCACGGTCACCAAAAAACGTAGTTTGGATTTGGTTTTCAGTAGATGAAGCCTTCAATTTTGACATATCTCAATTGTTTGTATAGGTAGTAGGCAGTGATTTTAGGAATAGAATTTTTTTGGCAACTACAGCAGTACGGCTAAAAGCTGTCATCCCTTCATTATCCCCACAAAACCTGTGAGTTATGTTTTCTAATTTTTTGTAATTTATGTAATTTAAAAAAAAAGTAAAGAAAAGCTTTTTATACGTATTAGAATTGATTTTTTGAAGAACAAAAGTTTTGAAATTTCACATCAAAAAATTGAACTAGTCTGCACTGGAATGCATACCGTGTGATTCAGTAGTTCAAAATTAAAGCATCTAATTTGCTTGTCAGAGATGTATAAACTTCTTTAAACGCACTCTGACCAATGGAAATTCAAGTTTCGGGTATAAATTGACTAGTTTATAATGAGTGCAATAGCCGTAATATCAGATGTTTTTGAAAGTTTTACAGCAAACTTTGTGCTTCAAATTGAAAGACTTGTTGAAGTCTCACTGTTTGCAAATTTCCGATATCAACCTACCTGGCGTTCAGATATCTCAAGCTTTTTAGCGTGTAGGTCAGTCTAAAGAAATAACTTGCACTATTTAAAGCAAAACTTACTATCGCGCGTTGACAACGCTATATAGTATAGTAGAATTCCCATGGGAAAAAAGTTTTGGACCTGTTTTTTTATCAATTATTACCAATTTTTTTTATCAATTATTGCCATTTTTTTTTGATACCTATTTCCTGTACAGTTAACTGATTTCGAAACCGGGTTGAATGAATAGCATGATTTAAAAATTATGGGGTTATAGTTGCTAAACATTTATCATGATACCTTCATCAACAAAAGTGCACTGCACTGTGCTTATGAAATTTTAAAAAATTGATGCAAAATTAACAAATCTGGAATCAAGGAGATACAATTGTAAAAGGATTTCCAAAATGTTTAGGTTCATAGTTGGAGCCACTTTATTTTCTTTTTCTCGTGCAGACAAAAAATTGTAACATGACCAGTATTAAAATTCTACGTATATTCTCAGTTTATTATCTTTATATTTAGCTACAGACTGCTTAAGAAAAAACCTTGATTTGACAAGAGTTAGGCAACATAGTGGAAGTCAGTAGCACTCACTTTTTTGCTTCATTTCGCTTCAATGGAACTGAGTTTTTAAAAATTTAGTCCGCGTATCAAAGAAAATCTAACAAAGTTTCCAAATTGGTGTTTCAATTTTAGTGGGAACACAGAGCGGTAAAGAATTAACAAACTATAGTATTCTATCATGTTGACTATCAATAGAAACTAGTCTTACTACGAATCCTCTATTTTTTCTTACATAATACAAAAGCACCACAATAACAAGTTTTCTTTTCAATTTTTTGAGCTTTTAAAATATAAACACCACTGGCAGAGCAAATATCAGGAATTAAGTCTTAGTGTAAAATAGTCCTTTTAAGTTTATCAGATGCCATTTTTTTACCAAGACAACCAAGCCTTCCTTTAAATGAAAAATCTTTGAGAGTTTCACAATTTCCACCTTTCAACAAAAAATTTCTGAAAAACGTCTTACCACTGATTTAAAAAGATGGCTTCTTGATGATTTGCTGTTTTTGGTGTTCAAATTCTGAGCTTTGGAAAATCAATCGTAGCATCGAACTCTCTTTAGAAGTTTGTAGTGTTGGTTAGAAGTCTCATAAAAAGTATTAACTAAAAAATTATACGTATAATAGTAAAGATGCCAAAACTTAGTTTTACAACCTTTTCAAATATCCAATAAATTGAAACCTGTACTTCTATGAAATAAATTTTATCAAGGATTCAATTTGCAATGAACATGACTTTAAAGTCCCTCAATGTTTTTAAATGAATTTGAATGAATAAATTATCCTTATTATTTCTATCCCAAAGATCATTTTTTGGGGATCTTCCCCTCAAGAAATAATTTTCCATAGAGGTGCTCTCCTGAAAACTCTGGCAAAAATAACCTTCCGGGAACCTCTAGGTGCTGGGTAAATCATTTTCTTAGTAGAAGACGGACTAGCTTGGTCATTGATGGGGTGAGGTATCGGAATCAGGCACATTTGGTTTAGGAATCACGTAAGGATCTCCAATTTTTCCTATTCTGTTTCTGATAAACACAAGCTCTCTCTACAATTAGATCAGAAATGCAGGTGCACATGTTGTGGGTTTCATTGACGACAGTACTATCTACACCGGTGGTAGAGATGTCGACAGAATCACTCTCAAACTTAGTATTGTGTTACAGATTTGTGATTAGCGGGCCTAGGAAAACCACATTGAGTTTGACTCTGGTGATAAGCTGGGATTTTTGCACATCTACAAACGCAAACGCAGGCAACCAAAAAAGAAAAAGATAAAAGCTTCTAGAAAGCTCACTCTATTAACCGGATTTTGGCTCTAGCAAACGACAGTCTCAGAATAGTCTCAAGTTACTAGAATTGATAGTCGACGGCGAGCTCAAATTCCGAGAGCAATTAAAACAATGCCAACTAATGCAATTTAAAGAGATGCAGAGATCCTGCGAGTGGAAATGAGAATATATGAAATCCGCGACCAATTTCCCGTCAAAGTTGTTCAAGCAGTGAATCCAAAAAACTCTGTTTGGAAGCTTGCCAACCGCAGCCAACCGACTGAAGACGACCTTGAAGAGCTGGTTGTTAGAATCAAGCAAATGGATGGTATTGACGATGACAAGTATTGGAGTGGGCGACCGCCATAGAAGCCGTCAAAGTATGATTGCAACAAGAAGGCTTGCGGAGCACTGCACAAGCCTAAAGAAACTTTTTTTGGTACTTTAAAAGCTGAATGGCCAAAAGACTATGACAATTTTGGTGAAGTTCGGCGATACCACTCTTCAACTCGGAAACACTGTATGGTTAAATTTATCTCAATCCACTGAAACTCTTCATGTAGAATGTGACTCTTCATACTTTAAGCAAGTTGTTTCAACTACGAACAGGTCATGGCACGTTTGGAAATTTTAATTGAGGTATATATATAAATGAGCAAAATCTTAACAGTGGATGTGGACAGCTGGAGTCTCATAGAGACAAATGCTTTTTTGAATTGATGTCTTCTTTGTTAATACATCAATTGTTAGGATGATTTTTTACAAGTTGTGATGTTAGAGTAAAAACAAAAAAAAAAAAATAAAAAAAAAGTCCATTTATACCCAAAACAAGTGTCAATGTACCTAGTTCATTTTTTCATTTTTAGCAGTTCTTCTAAATTTCTAAATGAGTCTGGGTGTTGTCAATCCCTAGAACAAAAAAGTTATGGATGATAACTTGAGCATCGGCGTGCATTCGAATCGTAGCTTGGTCAAATATTTTTTTTTTTTTTGATGAAAAGTGAAATTGAAAATTTCAGTTTTCCCTTTTTTTTAATGCCCTTTGCGAGTAACCTAAGTAGTTACCCAAACCCTACCATAAGAACCAATCATCGACTGACCTTGGTTTTTTCTTCGAAAAAACTTGACCACACCTTCCAAAGCTACTCAATCCAAAGGCCCCTCAGCACTCAACTATAACAAAAATTCAGCAACAATGGCCAGCAGTCGACTTTTTTCCCAGCAATCGCTAAAGGTATGTCACAAATAGTTATAATTTTGGTGGGGTTAATCTTATGTATGTTCCCCTTACTTTCTCATGCTAATCGACTAAACTTTGCAGTACGGTTTTGCTGCCTTCGCGGCTGCTTCCGCTACACTTTCGACAATGCCCACGGCCCACGCACAGAGCAGAAAGTCCATCTACGACGATGACGATCAAGACACTGAGGCTATTGCTCCTGTTGCTGGAACAATTCGCCCTGCTACCCCCACCGCCGAGGAGTTGGCTTTGACCAAGACCGAGATCGTCAATGGCGTGACTGTCCGCACCGCCGACAATTTGGAGAAGATTATCAACAAGGGAAGAAATTGGGTCACCGGCAAGGCCGAGCAAGGCCAGCAAAAGGCTGATAACGTATTTGAGAAGTATCTCAACGTCGAGAAAAGCGTCACATCCACCATTGCAGAGATTAAGTCTGACGAGGAGGACATCCTCCCCGGCGGTATTTACGTCTTGGTTTCCACACTCACTGGTTCCATTTTAGCCCGTAACCGTAACATCGCTTTGAGAGGCATTGCCCCCATTGTATTTGGTGCTGCCGCTTTCCGCTACTTCTTGCCTCAGACTTACGATAACACTGGCAAGCTTATCTGGAGGTTTGAGCAAAAGGCTCCTAGCTTAGCCGATGCTCACGTCAAGACACAACAGCAGGTTGATGGACTGGTAAAGGATGTAACCGACGCTGTTGAAAGTGGTAACCAGTCTTTAGAGAATGCTGTCCACAGTGCTAGAAAGTTTGTTGTTGACTCCACCGGCCTCCAGATTCCTACTGACCAAAAATCTAAGAAGAACTAGAGTCTTTTTACCATTCGTTTATTCATAGCTGTCATTATATTCATATTGTTTTTGTATATTAGTCCTTGATTTGAGAATGTACTGAAGGGTGGAGTTACGTTCTTGCGTAGAAGTACAGTAATGTGAGGTAGTGACCGTAAAATTTGTACTGCTGAAGCAAAATTAGCTGGTGATGCTAATTGGATATAACAGAAGTTAAAAATGGTAAAAGTTGCTCTGGAAATAATTTTTTTAACTGTCCTTATTGCAAAAAATTGAGTTAAAACTTCAATTTTGTTATTCTAACATTAAGACTAAAAATGTTTTGCCTAAACTAAACCTTTAGTACCTTCTGTTAAAAGGTCAGAGGCGACAGTGACGAAAATTCTTAGTTGTGGTTTAAGTTGATGTCACAAACACACACAAACTACATACAATTACAGACGACAGTAAATGCTTTTAAATCTATTGTCCAAACCATCTTCTTTTTCACTTCATTCTTTAATATTTTGAATTAATACTCTCTATTGCTCTTACACTTTTTTTTTCTACCAGAAGCTCATAAATCATTCGTTCTCTCTTAATAAATGGTTACAACATAAAAATATCATTAAACATGTCCAAACTCAAGCAAAATCAGTTTAACTGCTCTAACACAATGACATATAATGTAGATAGTAAAATGGCAACAAAGAACGGCTCAGCTAAAAGCACTCTTATCACTCAAAGTTTAACTTCTAGCTACACCTCTATAAGCCCCTCTGGTATCCCAAGATGTGTGTAGGGAATTCAAACAAATGATTCAAGCAAGCCCAATCTAAAGCTTTTCAAAAAAACATTTTTTCTAAAATTAATGAATTGGTTTCTATTTTTAATAACGTAGATCTGAAAAACTTTCAGCACGCTTTAAAAAGTAAAATTGAATGGCAAATGCTACCCAATATTCCGGTACAATGCAACGTGAGTTTTTCAAATGCAAAATGTTCCAAAGAATTGGTTTCTAATGAATTTTTTTCTAGACAAGGATTCCGCTTTTCAACGAAAGGCGACACATAACGGGAGGCATTTCGTCAAACTTTTTTTTCTGGTTCCTGGAAGCAACACAAACAAGTCAAAACTGTCAATTGCATACTGGGATTCTGTCTGAATCTTGGAACATGACCCCAGATGTGATAAAAACCTTTCCACATGCGGTGCCTGATACTTGGATTGATCCTTACCGGACATAAACTTTGAATGATATGATCGGATTCCGGTTGCAAAGCTAGTATCAGTCGGTAAGTTCAAAAACTCTATGTTCTGTAATTGTCGACCTCGTAAACTTTTGTGATTTCTAGTTCTAGGTCGGTGCACCTGGGCTTTTTGTTTTTGATTGCAACGCGGCTGGTCGGATGGTTACAAACTTTAACCAATTTTTACAGAAAAAAAAAGATGACTTATTAGCAAATGGTAACAACAAATTTTTTTTAAACAATCCATCGTAAAATACTCTGAAATTGTAATGCTAGCTGCATGTGGAGATGGTGAGCTACTTCCTCAAAGTCCAAACTTACCAGCAGATTTGTTTACCTGTTGTTCAACTTGCTCAATCAATACGGCAGTGATGTGGCATGTACACACGCCATCAAAATTGTCTAACTTTTAATCTGAATTTTTAGTACCTGGAGAGTTGACAGACAGGAAATCACCACTGGGCGAACTAAACTGGGTATTCATTTTCATAACTGATACAATACCGTGGAATTCTTTTTCAAATACTTTATTTCAGCGGCTTTACCGACAGGACATAATGGTATCCGGCCTTTTTCGAAACCACATTTTTGCTGAGAGACTTATGAAGTCTTATGGGTATAACACTAAAATCTATCCTTATTTGCCGCCAACTAATAAAGACCCCTTGTGGAAGTCATGGGATTACTAAATAAACAGAAATCTTTCAAAACTGGTTAATTATCTTTCACTCTCAGTGGACAAATTTATGCCAAACGTCAACAATAGCAGGTTTATTGAGGAAAGTTTTCTCGCATTTCAGAACTGGCTCGAATACTGACCACTTGATTTCTCTAAACCATCCGACCAATTACCCATTCTACTGCAACTATTACTGTCATTGTTACATCAGAAAAGGCCCCTGTCCATTAAACAACTATTTACAATTTGGACCAAAAGCTGTTGAGACTTCACTTTCAATAGGAATTTTTATCTACATCGTCAAGCTTCTCCAAGTTCCTTCCCATAAATAACGACCAGTTTTGATATTCACTTGGTCAAGAATTATAACAGTTGATGCTGAAAATTTAAAAAAAGGATTTTTTTCTACTTTGTTAAAGATAAGTTTTTTCATTAGCTTCCTAACCATGCAACCAGATAAAGTAACGGCAAAAATGTACAAAGACAATGGCATTTTAGAACACAAAGCCATGTGAATGTTCATATTAACTTTGCTGGTGCATTACAATGGATCTCATCAAACACTTTTTACTGATGAAAAATTAGCCCAAATTTGTCTAAACAACTGCCACGAGACGGAGAATAACAGACTTAGGCAATGGTCTTGTCTATGCTTATCACAATTGTGAATCTTCAACGACAATTTGAAAAAAGAACTAGAGAAACGTTGTTGCTTTAAGAACTCATAGAGATTTTGGACGACAATATTCCTGATGTTAGAGCTTCTTGTATACTTGCATTTACAACTTTCTTTTGTGGAAATAAAAGTGACGAATCTTTTTCAAAGATTGAGTCAGAGGTTATCACTAAAATTTTGAAACTCAGCAATGATAGTAGCCCGCTTGTCAGAAAAGAAGCAAGAATTTTTTTGTCACAGCTTGTGTAACGGTACCACAACAAATTTCTAGTTCGTCTAATCTCAGAAATGTCTGTTTTTCAGCTTGTGTCTGATAGAGAAAATTACAAAAGAATTTTTTAAAATATCTGGCATGTGCTTCGATCTTTGTCTTATGACCCTTTTCCGATTGTTCATGGTGCTGCCCAAGCTGTGGTTGATTTTTTTTGGTAGTATCCGTTAATGACACTATTTTTGCTGAATATTTAGAAAATGAGATTTTGGTTTGGCCGACAGATCATGATAACACTCAGTGGTTCTCAAACAAAAAAAAACAATTTTGTTTTTGTAAGAACTAATGTTAGAGCTGATCAAACTTTACAGGCTGGAGTTTCACAGCCTATTGCAAGGTCTGTGTCGGCAAGTTTATTATCTACAAAAGAGCTTCTCTACACAAAACTCAACTGGGGATCAACTTTTGGGAATATATTCACAAGCATGCAAAAATGCTTCATACAACCTTACGAAAATCCGTGATCACCTCAACACATTTCAAAACCTAGAAGTTATCACGCCAGTACATCCTCGAAATTAGCAATTCCATTCAATAAAAAACCAAAAAAAAAAAATCCTCAAGATGCCCAATAGTAACCTGGTTGACTGGTTAAAAGAATTTTACACAGAGTTTAACAGACGAGAGACAGTAGATATAACTTTTTCATCAGCCACAATATATAATGCTTTTACAAATTCTTGGAACAATCAGATTGAAAATTTACCAAACAACAAAAAGCCCACAAACTTGTTTTTTTTTTAATACGACTTTCATTTGTTTTTAACAGAAAGTCAGTATGTGCTGGTATGAGACTAGGAAAAGTGTATTCAAGTTTATAGGTTTTCAAATCTTGGCGGATGTTACTTAGAAGCTGTTAATTTGATTAACGAGGACACAGAAAAACCTATGGTGCTCACAACTGCGCAATATGGAACAGTAAGAGCTTTTAGTTGTTATGATAGTTAAATGGTCATTGAATTGGTAACCGCATGAAGAGCTACAGAGTTCACCAACAGCGAGCTGCTTTCCAGAACTCAAAAAACTTTGACTGAATGGCAAGAAGCTCATGGTACGCTCCTTATTGGGTGTACAAATGCTACAATTAGAGTTTGGGACCTGAACGCTGAACGCTGCAAACTACGACTGTCTGTTCAGGACCGAAATGTTATGAACACCAGCACTGTCGAAAAATTTAAAACCTCTCTTAATTCCGACTAGAATAACTTAGTGATTTGCCGATTTGATGACGGAGCAGTGAAAGTTTTTGACAATTATTTAAACCCAAATAATGCACTAGTACGCTTTTTTATTAACATGGGAAATAGCACTACAATGTATAGGATAATACTGCAAAGGAATAGTGATCAAAAAATCGTATCAGTCAGTGCGGACGGAATGTAGAACCTATGGGACGTGCGGCTGAGCCAGCCTACAATGAAGCGGCCCACCCGGCGTAAACAACGCTTTGAGCAAAGGTGCTGTAAATGGAATTGCCTTCCACCCGCAACGGCTGATGTTGGCCACGAGTATAGTCGGTATAAACAACAGACTGGTGCTCCACCAGTGTGTTGCGTGACAGGTTGAAAGGGTAATCTTGTGTTATCCGAAGAAATTATAAAACGAAAAAAAAATTGAATCGATCATGATAAATTAAATCTATGTAGTTTAAATTAAATAGGAAGACCTTTCTTCTAAATTGTTAATCCCTCGTGTAATTATGTAGAAAACTATCTTAGAACATAAAGAATAAATCATCCAGTTTTAGTGATTTATTTTCTCATCTCTTAATCATTAGTTGATCTGGTTTATTAGTGACAAACCCACGTCTGTCTTTGCGCGGTCGGCTCAGCCAGCTGCGCTTCATACTCTGGATGAGGAACTGTATTTTATCCTGGCTCTCGTCTCCTGAGCGAATGGTCGCCAGCACGTTCGCACACTGCAACAGCTTTACAGGGACGTCTGCCATTGACATCGATGATTCCTCAAAATCAAACAGAGCCTTACTGATAATGCCATCTATTCGGCTAGCTATGGGCAGCACTACAATGTTGCGAAATGCTATAAGTGTCAGTCTGTTAATGTTCAGTTGTTCGCAGTCTGGCCCTGTGGCCAACTTGACCCAAAACAAGCGGTTTTTGCCTTCAAACTCGAGTTGCATGGGTAGAAATACAGCCTCCCAATACGGCAGTACCTGGGAGAAAAAAAACTGCCATAAGTCAGCCATGCGAGCGAGTAGCTTTGAGTCCGACACCCTGTGAAATGAGTCAGCTAGCCGCATCATTCCTGTCTGTGTCAAGTCTTTGAATTCCTGTAGCAGATCCTTGGCTAAAAAACCTTGTTGCTTACGTGACTCGATGTGCAGCGTCACAAGAAAGTTGACCTTTTCAACGGGTGTGCGTAGCCCTTCTCCGTTAAATAATGGTAAAACCCATTGTTGAAGCAGTGCCAGGGTCTCCTTTGCAACAAACTCGTTGTCCTCAGACGGTAACACTGCAACGCCACGCGTTGTGCTACTTAAAAAACCAGTAATTTTACCACCAGTCTCAAGCGCCGGCGGGGTTTTGATCATGCTACGCCCAGACATAGTACTGGGGTTGAAAGTGTATATACTACCCTGCTCCGACGTGAGCTTTGAGTTAGACGAGCTCGATGACAATATGCTAGCGGACTGGGTTTTGAACGGATGATGGTACTTGTGCTTGTCATCTCGACTGCTACTATTCAAAGGCAACAGTGCAGAAGGCGACCCCTTGATGCTCGTTGCGATTCGCTCAAGCTCGCGCGACGGTTTGGCTAACGCCATTGTTGCTATTGAATCCGTGACAGACTGCTTTCGCGAGATGTCGCTGCGGGCCTTAGGTGGTGATGTTGTGACATTGTTATTGGTGTTCCCCTCAATACTGTAGTGGCGTGGAAATAATTTGCTTGTGGAGTCTTTGAACCGTGCTGACAGGTTTGGTGTTGGCGATGTCAAGGGTGACTCGCTAAAGATTTGTTGAGGCTGTTTAGAATTTTCGACATTGCCTAAGCTTAGTGTCGGCGGATCTGACGGTGTACGGGTAGGCCGTGAAAAGGTTGGAAGCTGTGCTTTCGGTGTGGTTGGCGGTTGGATCACGGCACCGGTCGGGTCTTCATACCGTGGCGATAGTGGTTGAAGCAATGGGGGCGGTGTGGGATGTGAGGCTCCTGCAGGCGGAGGCGCGTTGTGAGTATTATTGAAAAAGGGAGAAGAAGATGATGATGTCGAGTTGATTCGACTGCGGGAAATCATGAGTAAAAAGCAAAAGTTAATATTTACGTAGCAATGTCGTTGATGTTGACGGATCCCAGAACAAAATGAGCCGGGGCAAGTCGTGGTTTATCTCGGAGATCTTCGACGGGTCTTCGAATCAAAAAAATCAAAAAACCGTACGGCTGTGTACCCCAACCCTGTTACTTCTACTTTCAGTAATTATCGTCTATTTTGTTTGGCAAGTTGAAATTGCTGGCCACTTTCGTGCTTTGAAACAAATTGAGGCATTGTAAATTGCAATTTTGTCATCGCAACATCCACCACAATAGATACCGTCTGTTTATTACGTACCAATACGTTTTTGTAAGCTAAAAATATGAAGCTTGTGCCTTTTTTACTTTTCTCAATTGCGCTGATATCATCGCTGGTGCTCGCCGACGAATCCGTCGCAGAGGCAAGCACTGCTGAGCCCAAAATAACAAGTAAGGTATATTTTGACTTAACACAGGGCAACGTGTTTCTTGGCCGCGTAGTGATCGGCTTGTTTGGCAACGCCGTGCCCAAAACTGCTGAGAACTTTCGTGCGCTGGCTACAGGAGAAATGGGCTTTGGATACAAGGGCGCAATTTTCCACCGCGTCATTAAGAGCTTTATGATCCAAGGTGGTGACTACGCATTGCCACCGGGATCGACTGACAAGTCTATTTATGGGGCCAACTTTCCGGATGAAAACTTTGAGCTGCGCCATGACCGGCCTGGTCGGTTGTCAATGGCTAACGCAGGGCCCAATACGAACGGTAACCAGTTTTTTATCACGACAGTAGTGACATCATGGCTAGACGACCACCACGTTGTTTTTGGACAGGTTCTTGAAGGCATGGATGTAGTAAAGCGTGTTGAGGTTACGAAGACTGGCAAAAACGATAAACCAGAGACGGACGTTGTGATATCGGATAGTGGCGAGGTGAGCGAGACAACGCCAGCGGCAGCACAAGGTGGCCAGGACATGCAGCAGCGCATATTAAACGAAAAAAATGCGGGTTTATGACTATCGCACCTGGCGAGTCTTCTGGCTGACCTATCTATGTAGATAGGTTGTGCTGGAGTTCCGGACGTTTAACCCGTCATTGTCTTCTGTGAAAAATGTTGTTTCTGTCTTGATTGTCTTTTTATTTTCTCTCATGCACCTGGATTTCTCCGTAAAAAAAGCCGATGTTATTTTCCTTTCTCCAGGGTTGGGACTGACATGGCTTCTCCAGATTTTTACCAGATTTTCTGCTCTCCTCTTTTTTGCTGCCCTGACAAGGTGCCCGCCATTAGCGCTGGCACCAAAAAGTATTTAAATTATCATAAGCCCACTGATTTTTAGAACAAATTTATTTTGTATTTTTATAACCCATATTTTAATTTCATCTTTTTTTTAAAATTTTTTCAATTCACCAATATCATGCTTTGTACACGCAGTGCTCGCGCACACTTCCTCTTGCGCTACTCTTTGTCTGCCTCATCCCGACTGTACCACTCCAAGGTCACATCCGTTCAGGACGCAATTAAAAATCTCAAAAGCGATACAACACTTCTTTGTGGCGGTTTTGGTCTTTCCGGTGTGCCCGATACTCTTATAAATGAACTTGTTAAGACTCCTAGTGTCAAGAACCTCACAGCTGTGTCAAACAATGCCGGAATTGACGGCTGTGGACTCTCGCAACTGCTCACTACTGGTCAAGTCACAAAAATGATTGCTTCGTATATTGGCGGCAACAAAACTTTTGAGCAGATGTACCTAACTGGTGCTATCGAGCTTGAGCTCACTCCACAGGGCACCATTGCAGAGCGTCTGCGGGCGGCTGGCGCGGGTGTCCCCGCATTCTACACTCCCGCTGGCGTGGGTACTTGGATTGAAGAGGGGAAACTTCCTGTGCGCTACTCCTCCGATGGCAAAAGTGTTATCAAAGAGAGTGACCCTCGCGAGACCCGTGAGTTCAACGGTCGAAAATACGTTCTTGAGACCGCCATAGATGGCGAATATGCACTAATCAAAGCCTATAAAGCCGACAAAATTGGAAACTGCTGGTTTAAAGGCTCTGCTCGTAACTTTAACAGTGCCATGGGCCGTGCCGGCAAGTTTACTATAGTCGAAGCCGAGCACATTGTCGAACCTGGTGAAATCCTTCCCGAAGACATCCACCTTCCCGCAGTCTACGTAGACAAAATCGTGCAATCAACCACGCCGAAGCCCATAGAAATCTACAAGTATGCTGTCGAAAATGACTCCAATGCAAAAGCTACTGAAGAGAGCGAATCTGACATCAAGCGCACGCGTATCGTTAAGCGCGCCGCACTTGAATTCAAGAATGGCGACTTTGTAAACCTGGGTATTGGCATCCCTACTCTTGTGCCCAACTATCTTGCTGAAGGCATAAAAGTCACTCTGCAGTCTGAGAATGGTATTCTTGGCCTGGGTCCTTACCCGAAGAAGGGCCAGGAGGACCCTGACATGATTAACGCCGGTAAGGAAACCGTTACTCTAGCGCAGGGCGCATCAATTTTTGGATCCGAGGAGTCTTTCGGGATGATCCGCGCTGGACGCATTGACGTGACTGTGCTTGGTGCCATGCAGGTATCTAAGTATGGTGACCTGGCTAACTGGGCTCTGCCAGGCAAGGTCAAGGGCATGGGCGGCGCTATGGATCTTGTGTCAAACCCTGCGCACACCAAGGTCGTCATAGTCATGGAGCACACAGACCGCAAGGGCAAAGCAAAAATTTTGAACGAGTGCAAATTCCCGCTTACTGGCAAGCAGTGCGTTTCCAAGCTCATCACGGACCTTGCCGTGTTCGATGTGCATCCCACTGAAGGGCTTACATTGATCGAGGTTCTTGACGGCTATACCCCGGCACAGATTCAGGAAATTACTGAAGCAGAATTCAAGGTTTCCAAAAATCTTGTGACTTACAGACAGTAAGCGCCTAACAAATCGACCGACAGTGGTTGAATATTTGTTATCAAAGTAGATGTAGTGTTTAAAAAATTTTATGACCAACAGTTATCTCAAGTATAAATCATGTAAATAATTCACTCAATTGGCTAGAGCCTGCTTCTGGACGAAGAGATCCCGGAACTTGTGAGAAGACCAAGTACCTGGTTTAGGATCGCTCTGTCGTCATGTTTTTGTTTAAGAGACACACTCGAAATTACACGCACTCCCAATGATGCGGAAATTGCGGTATAACGGATGCACGAAGGTAGTTCCGGACCCGCCAACATACTCTTTTCTAGAAAGACTCAAGCACAAGCAAACCAATTTTGGAATTATGACATCAGAACCAAAGGAACTTACGAAATGCACTACCCTCCCCCGAATCGTTTGTTTCTTTCTTTGCCTACCGCCTTAGCGCGGCTTTTTATTTAAAATTCCCGAAGGTGCCCATTTGCCAAATTTAGTTTCTTTTCGAACCTTTTCAGTTTTTCCTTTTTTTTCTTGGATGACTACTGTTACTATCTCATTTCACCGATACACTACACATAGACTCATAGAATTACACTCGTCAACACCATGACTGCTCCCACAACTCCAGAATACTGGATCTTCGGCTATGGTTCACTTATCTACAAACCTCCAGACAACTTTGATCGCGCGGTGCCTGGTTACATTGTAAACCACATTAGACGGTTTTGGCAGTCAAGTAATGACCACCGCGGCACACCTGAGGCGCCGGGCCGCGTAGTGACACTGATTAAGCGAGATTTCTACGACGCGCTGCCCACGCCAGATCAGCATCTGGAGCCCGCAGATAACAAAGTTTGGGGCATTGCATACCGTATCCGTGCCGACGTCGCGGACCAGGTCCGCCGGGATCTGGATCACCGCGAGAAAAATGGGTACACAGTTGAAGAAGTTGATTTTCACTTCCATGATGACAACGAATCCGGGGTTTCAGGCGAGGTCAAAACCCGCAAGTGCAGCGTTTACATCGGTACGCCTGACAATGAAGCGTTTGTTGGTAACGTCGAGACGCCGGAAGAGTTGGCACGCCACATTCTCAAATCGTGTGGACCTTCTGGCGAAAACAGGGAGTATCTCTACAAGCTACATGACGCGCTGCTAGAGCTGCACCCCGACGCGCAAGATTTTCATATTCAAGAGCTTGTCCGTCTTGCGAAGGCCATTGAGAAGGAAGAAGGTTTGAAATTGTGAACTAAGACAGGTAACTGTCGAGTAATTAATCAATATAGAGAAAAACCAAGTCATCACCATCATCATCATTTAAAAAAAACTTTCATAGAACTCATTATTTACATATTTACAAATCCAAAAAACAAAAACGGGAAATATTTTAAAAATAAATAAGCAGAGTCTATCTATCCGTAGTCAACGTCGCCTTGTTGTTTTCATAGGCGAACGTCAACTAAATGCAATTATGATCTTTGTTGCGCATTCTGCGATTTTTGGTACATTTTGAGCTCAATATCCGTCGGCCACTCGCCGCCCGCACCCGATACACGGCCATGTTTAAGCAAGAATCGGCCGTTATCAGAGTAAGTAATAATGGCCGAAAGACAAAGTTTGTCTGGAACAAAACCAATGCGTTGCATCCAGGGTAGCACCTCGAGCAGGTCGTCCTGGTAGCCGGCTTTGCCAATCATAAGAATGTATTGATGGAACAGCGCACGCGAGGGAAACAACTTGAGCAAGTCATTAGAATCGCCTCCATCAATGTATGCGCCGCGAACCCAGTGCTTGAACTCGACCATCATGCGCTGCGCAGCATAAAGGCCCTCCCAGCGCAGTGTCGGCAGCGTGGCCGCCGCCTTGCACATATAGTAGAGCGTCCACGCGTCAGGTTCATAGCCTTGACGGTCAAGCATGTCCGTGTAGAGCGCCCACATCTTCTCAGGGGCACCGTAGTACAGCTCGCCAGCTAGCATAGAATTAAGAACAGGTCGCGGGCGGTGCTGCATGGCCGCGACGACTTGCCGTGTGAGATCAAGACCGCGACTTGTACTGTACAACCCGTTGTTGGCACCGCGGCGTCTTGTGTATCCGCTTTCATCTAACCGCGTCTGTTCTTCGGTATCGCCAACCCAGAGCCGATTGTCGTTACTCGCAATCTTGAGGTAGTGCTTGAGAAAACCCATGTCAACAAGTGCCGGGTATTCAGACATGATCTTTGTCGCATGCCCCATGGTCCGGTAGCCCATTACTACTTGTGACAACAAATATGATGTTATCAGGTTAGGATTCTTGCGCGCTTGCCCCCGGATTTTGGCCCACAGCATATCCATTGTTGCAAGCGGTAAATCTCCAAGCTGTCGCAGTTGCTTAAGTAGTAGTGCCCAAAGCAAACCATTGGGGTGAGGGATTGTGTCAAATACCGATAGTGCCTGGTCGCTAGTTTTAGTCATGAGCAACTCTAGTGCTTTCACGCCCTGCAAATACGGGAACCGGCCCTGAAACGCCAGGTTCTGATGCACAACGTCGTGGTTCACATGCAAAGTTTCGATACGGTCACTTGGGATGCTTAGTTTAGGGTTGACTGACTTGAGAGCACGAACCTCAGCTAGCGAGTATCTGTATGTGTGCATTTTGATAATATTCAGAAAAGCGAGAGCGCGCTCTGGGGAATCTTCGCGTACCATATATGCGATCGACAAATAACCCTTCGTGTCAATGAGTAGATTATTGCGGGTCATGTGGTCCACGATGAGCCCCTGGGCTTGGATAATTAGTTCAGTCTCACGTTGAGTACTGAAACTGCCAAACCGAGTACAGGTCCATAGCAGCTGGTTCAGCAGTGCCGAATCAAGCGGCAAATCCTTGTGATGATCTGGATCTAATGCTATTCCCAAAACTGTTGGTAATAGCTCAGGCAGCCACTGTGCGACAATAGTCGTCACTCTCACCACCATTTTTTGCTGCATCAATGTGTTGCCCTTTTGCCGGGGGAAAAGTATTGAGAACCATCTACAGAGTGCATATGCTGCCAGTCGTGAGTTGCAGTACCGCCGTAACGTAAATTGAATCATAAATCGAGGCCACTGATAGTTGGAGGGCTCAAGCACATCGAGAGCCTCAGACATTTTTTGTTGCTTGATCCGTTCGACAAACTTTGCGAGATCAGCATGTGTGTAATGCTTGTTCTTCAAGGTAGATGCTACGCGCGATTGCATTGATTTCCAGCCAATCCAAGAAACATTGTTTTGTAGTGTTGCTAAAAGCTCTGAAACCGTACCATTCGGATTCCGGTGCCGTAAAATCTCGATCATTTCACACACCGCACTGGCTTTGCGTCCGTCAAGCATTTTGCTGATCGCTTCAACAGTCTTTATCAGATCGACTTCTCCATGAACCATTCTGTCGACAGCTAGCGCTAAAACAGTGGCAGACTCCATCGAGTCTACATTGCCCTTTTTATTGCCTAGTAGTTGCGATTTTGGAAACAGATTTGTCTTTAGCTCCGTCTCTGCAAAAACGTTTGAGTTGGCGTAGATCGAGATTCGCTTTCTCGCCGGGTTTCCGCATTTTTTCTTTTCTATCTGAAGCTGCGTTCGCCCTAAATTTTCATCACCATGCTCATCGTAACCTTCAAATCCGTTGGCTCCATTTCGTAAAATGCCGCCTGAAGCTTGGACGTTTAGCCCCTCTGCCCGCATGTAGTCGACTAGTCTCATAACTGCGTACCCCCTACGACGGCACCCGCACTGACACGCGGCCAAAATTTTCGTGACATGCTTAGAAGCATGGTACATTTTTTTTGTTGTCGTGGCTGAACGTGCAATTTGAAAGTGTACGTTTCGTGGGAGGGTGGAGAAAAGTGAAATAGCCTAGATTTGATTTAGGTCAACGTGTATTGGCAAATAAAAAAATCTTTTGGCGATGCATTCAGTGGGTGGGATTGGGAGAAAAAATGAAAAATTATAAGAAATGCGACTTAGATAAAAGCTTTTTAAACATGACGTAATAAAAAGTTTTTATTTTCCAAACAAAAACAAATTTCAAGGTTTAAGTCATAATTAAACAGAATTTGTAACAAAATGACAAGTCTTAGGCTGAGCGTTGAGCAGGATCAAAAGATTTAACAGTAAGTAAAATCATCGTGATATTAAATTCAAAATCATTCAATATTAGATTTATCTTCTTAATTCTAATCTGAAACTATTTGTTTTAGGAGTTTTCTTGTCTCTGTTTCAGAGCAGTTATTACACCTAACAATGCGGTCAGATAACTGTATACCAAGAAAATAATTCTTTGAAAAAGCAATTACTACAGAATCTTGAGTAACGCAATCAAATAAGACAGATTCTTTGAGTGAGATACTTTTTCAGGAAACTTTTAGAATAGCATAAGTAAAAAAATTTAGTACACATAAAAATTTAGTGTTCAATTTAAATTGAAAAAGTAGCTACATGCCAAAAAAAAAAAAAAAAAAAAAAAAAAAAAAAAAACGTCTAACCATCAGACCAGTATTAGTTTTGCCTCGTTTTTTCTACAAGCAGTCGTTCATAGTGAAGAAGTTTCTTCAATATGCGTCGATTTCCTTCAGGTTGCTGTTCTTCAAAAAACCGTATTTTATAAAGACTCTCAAAAGCTTCATTTGCAGTAACTTTAGGAATTACTTCATGATTTTCATTATTATTATCAGCTTCAGTTCCTTTGCTACTGAATTGACTTAAAATAAGATTATCAATGTTTTCCAGGGTGTCTTTAACTTCCTCTTCGGAAGGATTTAAAAACTGATCAATAGTCATGACCTCTTTGATATTAAACATCACCAGCTGATTCAGAATAATTTGAAGCTCATCTAGAATTTGGCTGTTAACCGCTTCTGTGTCATTCTGACCAGCCAAGGCTTTTGTAAAGCAGCTTTGAACAGTTTCGTGAGGAAGATCTACCTCCCAAGCTTGAACTGCCCATCGAATGGCTTTTAGAATTGTCATTGACGTCATTGGATCACTGCCTCGATTGAATTCCGTTAATATATAAAGAAGCCATTGATGTTTCCAGTAAGCTTTCCATTTACGGATAATTCCTTGATCAAGCGGCTGATCTTTAGATTTTAAGTTACCTGGCAACCATAAAACTGTGGTATTCAGAAGCCGTGAAGAGACCTCTTTGAGAGCTGATTCATGAGCACAGAGATTATCCATAAGAAGAGGAACATTTCTTCCAGTCATTTTCTTATCAAACCAGCAAAGCCATTCTTCAAAAATCTTTTCCAGTCATACATGCAGTTTTATTATGCCGCCAGTAGCAGCCTAGATTTTCAATACTGATTCCAGCTGCTTGAAAAACACTAGGTTTCTTCTCAGCACCAATGATCCATACAGGGAGCCGTTCAGATGCATCGGAATTCGTACAAAAATGAAAAGTGATTCTTGCCTTTTCCTCCTTCTGCCCAGGTATTGAATAGGGTGTAAGACTTTGATCAGGAATAATTTTCCAAAGTAGACCAGTTTCGTCACAGTTAAAAACATCTTTAGGTGGGTATTGTTTTATCACTTTGCGAATCCTAACCATTTTCTTATCTGCATCTGTAGAAAGACCACCTGCATCGCCATGACGCGCATTTGACCGAATTTTTCGACGATTTTGAAAGCGCTGAAGCCAGCCATTACTGAATTTGGGCATTTCTTCTTTATCTGAATAAAGAAATGGCCAGAATCGGCGTGCTTTCTCCCGGTTAAGTTCTTGAGATACTGCAGTTTGGGTTTCTTCTCGCCTAATCCACTCATATAGCGCATCCTCAAGTTTTCGCCAGCTTTCTGACCCATTCTTTTTTGCATCTTTTAAAGTATCAACCCAGTCATATTTTGCAGAAAGATTTCTTGAGATAGTGGCCGTAGTAATCTTGTGATTGTACATCTCTTCAAACCATTTCTGTAGTTGAAGCCCAGTTTAATGTGGCTTCAATTTATGCTGAGCTCGAAGAGCTAATCGCTGACGGTTTGTAATTGCAGTTCGTTTGGCCATTACAATTAAAAATTTGCTGCAAAAATGAGTGCAGTCAATACATAAAATACTAATTTTTCATCACTCGTATTGAGTAATTGTGTATTGGAGAAGGAAAGAAAGCTTTTACAAGTTGCGAGTTGCGGGGTTTTGCATAATTTTGCATCATTTTTATTGTGACTTTTAAAACCTGAACATGACAATTAGTTACGTACTTCAAGTGAAAAATTACCCATTTTTCTGATACAAAAGCTGAGGTTTTTCTGTATCAGCATTATTTATCAAGTAGGTTTGATTTCACAGCTCAAAAAAAAAAAACAAGTTTAAACTACATAAGTTCCAAAATGAAGTACTTAGACAACTTTAATTTTTCTCAATTTTTTTTTCCTTTTTTGTTAGAGTCTGTAACCGAAATTTTTATTCATAGCAAGAATTACATCGTTCACATATAAAATTTTATTGCGTAGCCTCATCTTTAGTAAAATCGTCGTTTAAACTGTGAATAAAGGAATGATTCACTTTTTTCTTTTGTTAGATTGATATGATGCTCTGCTGGATGAGAGCTGATAGCTCTAAGACCTTAGTAGCACTTTTAAAGGCAAGATATTTAATTTTCATGTTTAGTTATTCACTTTTACTTTTTTTATGTTTTAATAAGATGAGTTCTCTTGATGCTTGAAGTCTCTTCAGCACACTCTATAACTCAGTCATGTTCAAGTCAAACGATGTGTCAAACAGGGCCTGTCTCTTGTGCACAGTTTTTTGAGCAGTGTTAATTAACCTGCTGCACAGTCTTAAACTAGTCGCACTCGCAATTGCTACGAATTTAATATGTTTTAGATTTACTTGTCAAAGTTTCTTCTTACCATCAATCTTGAATAATTCGATCTGGCCATGTATTTCTCCGACATCGTTTTTTTTTTAAAGTTTTCAGTTACGACTAGTCGTTTCCTTAAATTGTGTATTAGAGTTTGAAAAATGACGACATGGGTGCAGTCACATGTCAATAAACAATTACGTATATTTTATTCACAAAAAGAAAATGAGCATTTGGAAAATTTGTATGCATGATTACACATGCTGTTGAAAGCTTTTTTTTTTTTTTTTTCCAATTGTGAAATTCGAGTTCATAACCACGTACCTTTTAGAAACCAATTTCTCTGTTTTGTTTTTTTAAAAAAATGAGCAACTCTCGAATTCTTTTCAAAGGTGGTGGTCAAAAAAACGATCTTTTTGTTTGAGGTTTGGATCAAAATGGCATTCAAAGTCTCACACAATAAAAATTTACAGACAAAACATCATATTTAGCTGAAGTAGAAATAATAGCAATATCTGTTATTGTGAAATGTAAAAAAAAACACTGAAAAAAAAAGAAAAAAAAAAAAAGAGCCAAGTCTAAAGTTTAATGCATTCTAGATGTGCTTAAGGGCAATAAGATCTAGATACCTGGTGAGTTACTTCAACAGCCTAAATCTGAAGTTTTGAAAAATGAATTTTTTTTTTTTTATCTCAGCATAGGATTTGTGAGTTGACGCATTGTCTTACTTGCAAAAAAAATTTAAAGATCCATTATGAAATGCAGTCAAACAAATTTGTCTGTTGAGCACCCCCTTTCTCCTATTGTGTGCCTGTTTAAGTTGATAATTTTTTTTTTCCCTTAAGAAATTTAAAGTTAAAAAACCGTTTTTGCGCATTTGCCAAACATCCTGAAATGCTCTTTTAAAACCTGTATCATTTTTTTCTACCTTTGTATTCAACTTGCACAACCATTTTATCATTTTTCAACACTACGTTTAAAATTGATTCATTTGCAAGGATGTAAAGCCTTTGTGAAACTATATCTTAAATCTTGTTGTGCAAAATGGAAACGTCACAACAATAGGAAATAAATTACTACACTACACACAAACTTTTTTTGCTGTAGACTATCAAAAATTGTATAAAGTCTCCATTAATTAAAAAAAAAAAAACAGTTGGCAAACAGAAAAAAATAGTTATCAAAGACAAACCACCATCTTTAAGTTATTCACTCTTTTTAAAACATGTTAACATGTCACAATCAGTAACAAACGAAAACAACACAGCGACTGCAAACCTGTTTTAAAAAGCAAAAAAAAAAAAAAAAAGAAAACCGGGACTTTTTTAAATCAATATTTGTTAGCGTGAAACTTTAAAGGGTTTTTTTCAAAAACATAATTGTTGAGTTTAAATAAAAGATGAAGTGCTTTAATGGAATTTTTCTGAGCAACGTTACAAAACTGAAAGCAAAAAAAAAGTAACAGATGTCTACTCAGCAAAAAAAATTAGCTCAGCTGGAAACTGTGAGATTCAAAGCTTTTTAAAACAAAAAATCTGCTCAAAACTTTTCTGAAATTTTTTAATGGCTGTCACAACGTACAGTTAACTTATGTCTTGAAAAATATTTGCTGGTCTTAAATACATTTTAGCACTAAGACTTCTATCATTGGAATTAGAAACATTGCTAAAACATAAAAACACCTATAATTGTGTTATTCTGATAATTTACTTTTGAATTTAGTGGTTTCACAAAAAAGATTTTTTTAAAGGAATTATGCACATTCTTTTTAAAAAAACCCCGGTTGAGTCTCAGAGTATTTGCAAAAATCTTTTGTAAATAAAAAATCTGTTAAATGTTCATACAATACAGTTATTAAAAAAAATCACAAAAACACAATCAAAAAAGATTTACTTACATAGAAGATAGTAATTTATTGAAAAAGCTTGTCTTTACAAGACTCTATAAGTAGTGTTCTTAACGCGCACAAGTGTTTTCTGCCTTCGATGGCGCCGTATTTCTCATGAATTGCTTCATATGGCCAAGAGAACAGATGGTTTTACAACGTTTCATTTTTTTTTTTTCGAAACGGTGTTTAAAGCTTTTTAAACAGGTACTAAAAACAATGTATTAGCTCATTTATAATTTTAAAACTAGTTACTTTGTACGTTGTTGTTGTTGTTGTTGTTGTTGTTGTTGTTGTTGTTGTTGTTGTTGTTGTTG
>JAKVQX010000231.1:0-24898 GCA_030463015.1 Geotrichum citri-aurantii
AGGCCAAGAGAAGACACACCACTGGTTCCGGTCGCCAAAGATACCTTAAGACTGTCACCAGAAAGTTCAACAGTACTGCTTAAACAACATGTATTTTTTTTGGTTTTAGAAGATTAACGTAAATAATACAAGAGCTTTTGTTATACAGGAAGGGTGTGAGTGAGTGCGTGTGAGTGAAAATATATTTATTATGCGATCCTCGGTTGGCGATTGTGTGAGCTTTCAAAGGAAAAAATTACTGGTGGTAATAAAAAAAAATTAAAACTGAAACTTTATGATTAAGAGTGGGCTAGGGTTGCTTTTAATATTAAATTGTGATAGAATGTCATGGAATACTGAAGAACATTATCTTTATTTTTATTTTTTTTTTTGCCTTCCCGCCCTCTTATGCTTCGCCCAGACTTACACTAAAACATCACTGACAAAAAAAATTACAAACTTACTCACACACACTTACTCACAATCTCACTCACATACTATTAAAAAAAAATTTAAAAAGTTAATAAATAAAAATTTAAATAAAAATAAAATTTAAAAATAAATAAAAAAAATTTAAAAAATTTTATTTGTAAAAATAAAATTTTTTTTAGCTATTTCGGCAATTCCAGAAAATTCTGATTAAAATCAACACTTTCAATCAACTCTCCTTTTCTTCCCTCTCCTTCCTTCCTTTTCTTTCTCTTATCGTCACCGTTTGCAATATAAAAAACAAAAATAGCAACTTCTATTTGTTTGCACATTTATTTATTTTTCTTACACTTCATTTATTGCATTTGTTTTTTGTTGTTTTCGGATTTACGTTGTTGTTTCTTTCTTAATTTTTTTTAATTACGCCATCATTTTCTATTTATCATCTTAATAAAGTCTTATCACAATGGTCAAGGAAACTAAGTTATACGATGTCTTGGGTAAGTTAAATGTTTAGCATTTTGTTGAGTTAATGAATGAAACACTAGGTACTAATTGTTGTTGTTTTTAGGTGTGTCTCCCAGCGCCACAGATGCTCAGATCAAAAAGGCCTACAGACTCGGTGCCCTCAAATTTCACCCTGATAAGAACCCTGGCAACCATGAGGCCTCTGAAAAGTTTAAGGAAATTTCCAGTGCATATGAAGTTCTTTCTGACTCCCAAAAGCGTGATATCTACGATCAATACGGTACTGAAGGATTAAACGGTTCCGCCGGCGGCATGGGCGGTGATCCCAACGACATTTTCTCTCATTTCTTCGGCGGTGGCATGGGCGGCATGTTTGGCGGTGGCCAGCCTAGCGGTCCCAAGCGCTCTCGTGATATTGTTCACGCCCTGAAGGCTACCCTTAAGGACCTTTACGTCGGTAAGGTTTCTAAGCTTGCCCTGACTAGAACCGTTCTCTGTAGCGATTGTAAGGGTAAAGGTGGCAAAGAGGGTGCCGTCAAGACCTGTACTGGCTGTAAGGGTCAGGGTGTCAAGTTTGTCACCAGACAGATGGGCCCCATGCTTCAGAGATTCCAAACTGTCTGTAACGAATGTAACGGTGAGGGCACCATCATTGACCCCAAGAACAGATGCAAAACCTGTAAGGGCAAGAAGACCTACGAAGAGCGCAAGATTCTTGAAGTCCACATTGATAAGGGTATGATTAACGGCCAGAAAATTACTTTCTCCGGCGAGGGTGACCAAGGTCCCGGAATCACTCCTGGTGATGTTGTTTTCGTCATTGACGAGCAGCCTCACGATCACTTTAAGCGCAAGGGTGATGACCTTTACTACACTGCTAAGATCGATCTGTTGACTGCTCTTGCTGGTGGCAAGTTCACTATTACCCACGTCGACGGTGAGATCCTGGTTGTCGACATCATCCCTGGTGAGGTCATTACCCACGGTGCTGTCAAGGTTATTGAAGGTAAGGGTATGCCTGCCTTTAGACACCACAACTTCGGTAACATGTATGTTGAGTTTGAGGTTGAATTCCCTGCTGCTGAGTCTTTCGCTACTCCCGAAAACCTTAAGCTGCTGGAGCAGATCCTGCCTCCTAGACCTGAGATTAGCATCCCTGCTGGTGCTGTTACTGATGAGGTTGTTCTTGCTGAGGTTGACCACAGCAAGTTCAGCAGCGGCAGAGCTGGCGGCCAAGGTTATGATGAGGACATGATGGACGATGATGAGCAGGGCGGTGAGCGTGTGCAGTGCGCTTCTCAGTAGAGGACATAGAATGTCACTAGAGAAAGTATATGTGGAAAAAAAAAAAGTGTGTGATGTCAACAGTATATATTTAAGGAAATGAAACAAAAAATTACCAAAGTGTTATAGATTACTATTAAAAAATTATTATTATTGTTCAAAATTTGCAAAATATATTTACGAAAAAAACAAAATTTAATATTATGTGTGTGTGTTTTTTTTTTCTCACAAATCCGAGGATAGAAAAACTTATAATGTCACTTACAGTTATGATATCGGTAAATAAAATTTTTCATTTGAAATCTTTACCATTTTTTTCCCTGTTTTTTCAGTCATAAGTCTTAAAAAATGTGTCAAGTAACAAGTCTCAAAAGTCGAAAGATGTGTATTTTAATTTTTTTGTTTGTTTATTTCTGATGAAACTTTTTTTTTTCCCCACATTGCATATTTGCAAAATTAAAATAAATTGAAAATTAGAATAATTTTTTGCCAAAACACACAGGGTCGTTGATTAACTCCCACATAAACATCTACGTAAATTACACAAAAATTCATTTCATTAAAATCTTGTTTTCATAAAATATTTTTTTGTTTAAGATAAAACAGGGTAAGGGCAAACCTAAATATTTTCAGCCGTGCATTATATTACGTAAATTTCTTTAACGTTTGATGTAAAGACAAAGTGTCAAGTTTTTTTTAAATTTTTATTTTGTTTTTCAGTTCCAGAGCCATACATTTGAATTTCAATTTTCAGGGGTAAAAAAAAAAAAAAAGATCAACACCCAAGAAAAAAAAAAAGTTCAATCTTAAAATCTTCTTGAAACAAGTATGAAAACGGGGTTTTTACAAAAATTTTTTTTTTTTGGTCCCAGATTCAGATGGTTATACATAACACATGTTGAAGTTTTTTTTTTTCTTTATTGTTTTTTTATTTCAAGATACACAAACGTGAGGGACCGCCGCATTGTTTACAAACCCTTGTTGAGTTAAGGCCATGTTGCTGCTGCTGCTGCTGCTGACACTGCTGATGCTGCTGCTGCTGCTCTTGTAGTCGTCATTTAGTAAAAAAAAGTATTTAAAAAATATTAACAATGATTTAAATTGATAATTCTAATTAACTGTAACTAATGGACAATACCTGATGGTAGTTTGCACACACACACACACCAGTTAAACTTGTTCCTGTTTTTGAATAACAGAAAAATTTAAACGATATCTCTATCTTAGAAAAGGACCATGATAATGACCTGTACTGTATACGGAAAAAAAGGAAGAAAAACTTGATAAACAACTTAAGCCTTTTTTTTTTTTTTTTTTTTTTCAATTTGATAAAAAGGGGAAGATATATCAAGACTTGGTGTTAGTCTTGAAACATCGATAGTTTAGTGCGTGCCAGATACACTTTAACAAAACGTCTACCACAATGTCTGAAACGTAAAATGTTATATGGTCATTTAAGACCATTGAATTTTTGTTAGAAAATAGTGTGCCTGTTTTGTAGAATAGTTTGATGTCTACTGTCTTGTTTCCAGGCAAAGTAACAAGTTTCAATTTTCAGTTTCTCTAGTTTTAAAACTCTTCAAACTGGCCTAAGATCGTTATTCAATCTTCAAAAATGACTAAAGTATATAATCAAAAAATACTTTCCTCATAAAACTCTTTGCTGTTTTGTTATCATTCTTGAAATAGAAATATTTAGACGGGTCTTTGTGCCTTGTTACTATAGTGGTTGACTAGGACTCTGACTTTTTGTACATACAGAGCACATGCATGAGCGTTAGAAACCGCACCAATCTTACATGAAACACAATTTATTTAAATTTGGCGAAAAAAAATCTTTTTTTTTGAGCAAAAGAAGGCCAAAAATGTTTGGAAAAGAGGAGTAAAAAAATCGACAACAAACAAGTAAATATTTAGACAGCACAAGCTTTTTTTATTTTATATCATGGTGATGTTAGATGAATACTGGGGCACTCACTGGCAACATCAACGCGCTGCCAATGTAAATACACTGATTTAAAAAAGTAGACGAAAAAAAAAAACCAATAAAACAAACTAACAGCGTAACAAGTATAAATTCTTGCTTGCTGTCTATTGATAGATTGAACCGACCAGGGTTCATACCTGTGCAGCTTTCTGGCAGCAGCCGATGGCGGAATTTAAATAATGGCCCAACATGTAATGTTAGATTCCAAAACAGGCACGCATTTAAAGCTTCTTATTGTTGTTATGATTACCATCAAGTAAATTTTTTTTCCTTCTTTTTCTTTCGGATTTTTTTTTTCTCTCTTCCTTTCTTTCTACGTTTCGTTTAAGCTCTTGACAACAACTTCTTTTCATATCTTTTATCCAGATCGTGTAGCTGCTGCTAGTTGGCACCTGCCGTACTTTTTCTTCTTCCTATTTTCCTTCTTCTTTCTTTCTCCGTCTTCAATTTATCATCTTTTTGGACTGGTTCCAATTAGTCTATGTTTTAACTTTTAATTTCTAATTCTTTTCTTCAATACCCACTCTCTACACTCTTTTAGTACCTTTATAATTTTTTTAGAAAACACATCTTTATCATGACAAAAGAAACTGATTTAGTCCTAGTTGCTGTTGCAATCTTTGGATTTTTGCAGTTTAAGGACGTGTCCTACTTTTTGTTTGTCTTGGACCATCTGTTGCAGTCGCTGGACGACGCCAACAATGCTGTTCCCCTTATTTCTCCCAGTGCCCATAGCACGGAAAACTCTAACGAAAATTCTAGCCAGGAACAAAATCTCGACCATCAAAAAAAGGTCCCCACGCTTCTGTCAGAACCAAACAATGCCAATAAAACCAATAAAACCACTGAAACTGACCATAACGACGGTAATGATGATATAAATGAACAGGAAGAAGACGTTTTTTCTGATTGCACCACAGTTGTTGACGACCAAAGTCCGACTGAACAAGAAGCGCCCACTACTAAAACCAAGAAAACGAGACGGTCAAGAAGACGTCGCAGAAGAAGATCTCCTAAGATTACTACTATTTCTAATTGCGAAGATGAAGACCAACTTGATTCCCCAATGGCTGAACTACAGTTAGCCAACGACTTGGACATTGATCTCGAATTGCCTGAAATTCACCAGCCCTTGAACATCTCACTTTACTCTCCAACAACCACTTCTTCTTTTACTCTTCCACAGCCTGCCATCCCGAGTGTTCACGCTACGCCCTTATCAAAACCAAAGTTAACTCTGCAGACTTGTAACTTTGCATCCGCGTCTATTATGCCTCCGAGCCTCACCCCCAATCTCAATTCTTCTGCTTCGTCTTGTTTCTCAACCACTGCCGCTACTTCTTCCACTCTTTCCGCAGCCCCGCCTTCGTTCTCGCCCGGGCCTTCGACTCATTACCGGTCGTACCAGAACTGCTCACCTGTCATTGCTCGCCCGAGTACGCCTCTCTTATTTAAAAATCAACAACCTTTTAGTGCGATTGATTTGTTCTCGCCGTTTAGTTCACCTGTTGTGGCTCACAAAATAACCAAATCGACGCTCTCTTGGTCTGTGCCGGCTCACATGACCAGTCTTGCGCAAGCGTAATTCTTTGGTACTTGCTACTTATGGCTTATTCATTGTCTTTTTTTTTTTGCTTTTCTTTTTTTTTTCTCATAGAAACCATTCATAGTATTTTGTAATTTATTAAAACATGGGACTTACTATTTAAGAGAAACGTTGTAAAAAAAAAAACACACATATCATTTTTTTGGAGCAAGAATAGACGAACAGTTGAGTGAAATATATTCAGCCCTTGCCCTAAATGTAGAAATTTTTTTGCTCCTCCTTGTTGCCAACAGCATCTCCCTTCTTTTTCCTTCCCCCTCCAGCGACCTCACAGAAGCCCTAAATCGCAACCAGCGAAAAGCCCTAAAACTTTTCTTTTTTGGAAAACATAATCGCCAAAAGTCGCCAAAAGTCCCAGATTTGCCAAAAGGGCACCGAACCCGTAAGTAAACACCTGCGCAAACCGATGGAGAAGAGGCGTGAAGAAAGCGCGTGGTTGTCCTCAGCTGTGCTTCGCCCGCGCCCTCCCTTACTCTCTCGGCGCGTAACGTTTAGAAACTTGTTGATTCTTTAATTTTAAATAGTTTTTGCTAACATTTACTGTAGAAACTTGATGTCTGAACCTTCTCCTGTGGCACCAACGGAGGCTGTCAATCCCGCTGAATCTCCTGCTCCACAGGCCGACGCGCCAAACTCGCCGGAGCCCGAGAACACAAACCTGTTTTTGGAGCACCCGTCTCAACAGGAAGTCACCGATCCGTTAGCGGATGCCGCTCAGGCTGACAATGCTACAACTAGCACCGAGGTTGCTGAAACCAGATCTGTTGAAGTAACCGCAACAACGTCAAGCGCGGTTGCAATTGACGAAAATCGCGAAAAGGACAATGACGAATCTGAAAAAAAAAAGCACAAGATTGAGCCTGACTACGACACAGAGCTTATGGATCTCAATGACACGGAACAACTGCAGTTCTTGGCCGATCAGCTCAAGCCTACCAGCGGCAACGACGCGTTTGACGCGGACCAGGTGCAACATGCGCACTCTGGAAGTCACGACTTAACAATGGCCGACCACGACCTTGAACAGAGCGGCCACCACAGTCATCACCAACATCATCACCACCTCGACAGCGGAATAAATGGCAGCACGGGTGTTAGCAGCGCGCCAACCCTCGTGACGGCAAGCACGGCAGGGTCTAGCTTGGGTAGCTTTGCTTCCGCAGGTGGAGCTTACAGCACCACTATTTCACCGACCAGTTATGCCGACCTGCCCGCGGTTGATCCCAAAATCACAGACCCACTATACGTGCTGCGCGTTAAATCGCTTCCCATTCTCGACAATCTTTCCACACAGATTCTCAACACCCTAGGTCGGGGCGCTTACATGGATGCCATTGCAGTGGCTACTCAACCTGATACAGACCAAGGCCAGGCTTTTCAGATCCTCATGTCACTGTTTGAGCAGACTAAGTCAATTTATTCTGAGGACGCGTTCTTGTCTGCGCGCGATCTCCATCTTAACAAGACGCGTGAATATAGCATCATTATTCAAAAAACCAATCTTGCGACGTTTGTTAGCGCCGTGTTTGGCGCCGCTAAGGTTGGGTTTTTCCACCTAAACGAGAACTTTCTTGATACTTTTGTAGTTGATAATGGGCGACTGTTGAAGCCCCAGGGTGCGTTGTTTCTGGACCTTAAGACACAAGCGTACATTTCCGCTATGGGCCAGGTTGAGCGTTCGCAGCGTGAAATTCTCGACGATCTATTCCCAGAGGATATTGACCGCATTTTACTGGCACGCCGCCAGTCCACTAAGGTGCTTGCCCCTAGCGAGGCCGATTTTGTCGCCCGCTGCCGTCGACGCCGCGAGCATCTTGCGGCTGTAGACACGGACGCAGAAGACATATCTCTAAAATACTCATGGCTTGCGTTTGTACGCGATCTTAGCGAGTATATTAGCAAAAACTCGCAGATGATTTTGACTGGTAAGTCAGCCAAGGCAGCGGCAGCGGCGCAGAGGCAGCAGGGCGACTATGAGGGAGGTCGTGGGGTCAATGGCAACGGTAAGCGTTCGCGAGGTATTAGTGTTGGGAACGATGACCTGCACCGCCGAATGTCGGGCATCTCAATGGAAAATGGAGACAACGTGGACAGCGGCGACTTAACGTTGCTCGACAGCACTAACATGGCAGATGAGACGGGTAGAGACGATCGTCAAAGTCACGCAGGCTCGCAGTCACCCAACCCTGCTACGGGACAGGGTGCCGCTATGGGTTTCAACGGCAGTGCTAACAACTTTACAACGTCTTCTAACAGGCAGCCTGCATCTGCGGCTACCGCTGCTCCAGCTGCCACCACCACTATTGGCACTGGCCCTGCCACACGCGCGCCTTTCTACCAGCGACGACCCTGGACCTCTGAGGAAGAGGAGGCTCTCATGTCTGGTCTTAACGCCGTACAGGGCCCCCACTGGTCACAGATTCTCGAGCTCTACGGCGCCGGCGGCCGTATTTCAGAGGTGTTGAAGGACCGTAACCAGGTCCAGCTCAAGGACAAGGCGCGTAATCTCAAGCTCTTTTTCCTTAAAACCGGTGTTCAAATGCCCGACGTGCTGCGGTTTGTAACTGGCGACGTCAAGTCCCGTGACAAATCAGCGGCGGGCGGTGCCGGCGGAAACGGTGCGGGAGGCGGTGCAAAGCGTGGCCGAAAGGGCACGATGTCAAAGACACAGCAGCAGAAGGCACAGGTAAAACAATATCAAATGTACCGTGCACAGCAGCGGTTCCAGCAACAGCAACAACAACAACAACAGCCGTTACAGCAACAACAACAGCAACAACAACAGCAACAACAACAGCAACAACAACAGCAACAACAGCAACAACAGCAACAAGAGCAACAAGAGCAACAACAGCAACAACAGCAACAAGAGCAAAATCAACAGCCACTACCGCAGCAGGAACAGCAGCAACCGCACCAGCTTGACAGCGGTAGTTCAGAGACACAAAATACAATAGCGCCAGAGACAACGCCTGCGTCATCTATGGTGCCCGAGTCCGCGCGGATATCTGCAGAAGAGCCAGTACCATCACAAGCACCGGCTTCTGCTGGACAGGCCGCGGTAGACGAGAAGGAAGATGAAAGTGCCAACCTGCTCACGCTGATGCAGCAGGTGGGCGAGTACCTTGACAACCACACTAACGCGGCAGAAGTAGCAGCGGCGGCAGCAGCAGTAGCAGCACACAACAACAGCAGCAACAACAACAACAACAACAACAGCTCTGAAACCGGCGTGAACACGACTGTACCCAGCACGGCACCCTCTTCAGTTACAACTGCGCCTGCATCGGACTCCGGCACGAAGGAGTAGACGGCCTAGGAGACTTGTTTAATTTGTTTTGTTGTCTTTTATGCAGTATTAGGCTGGCTCATAACACTAACATAGCATTGAATTACTTTTTTTTTTTTTTTTTTTTTTTCAAAAATTTTTTCTATCTTGGATCTGAGATTTTAAAGCGACAAGTATTTGACTGCACAAGTCAACCATAAACTGGAGGCGTACATACATATAGAGGCTTTTCAAACCCGTACTACTCTTGCAGCAGCTTTGCTGTTACAGATTTATATATATATACTAAAAATAGTATTTTTCAAGAAAGATAAAAATTTCTGACTGCGTGTAAATTTTTTTTTCTTTTTTGGCGTCTCTCTGAAACTGTTTGATGTCGACGGTGCGTTTTGATGGCTCGTTCCGATAGTTAAGAGCAAATCGCTGCAGACTTGCGAAAGAAAAAAAAAAAAAAACTCACATAGGCGAGGTGCGTCGGCTAAAGCCAAAAAAAAAAAATAGAAAAAAAAAGAAAATTACAAAAGAAATAAATTTAACTTGTACAATTTTTTTTAATTTTTGTGATGTTAACCTGGACCACCCATATGATTCAATCTAAATTTTTTGGTAATTGTCTTTTCTCTTTCTTAACAACTTAGATACACAGTTTTTTTTATTGGATGGTGGTCCGAGTCGGACACCGGCGGCCACTGTGAGTTTTTCCGGAATTTGAACTCAGCGGGTGCGCATCACTTCCGCCATAAACTCTCGGATCCATTTTTGTAACTAACCTTCCCTTGAAAAACAAGAAACGGTGCACATTTAGAACTTACACAAGTTTTTGTCTAAATTTTTTTTATTTTGCCACTGTGGTAAGTTTTTCGCTCTGGTAGGATGTGAATATACACATGTTGTCACATGCCATTCTGAAGACTTTTGGCTTTGGTGGGCAAGTTACCAAAAAAAAACTTTAATGAATCATAAGATCTTAAATAACAAACCCTATGGCATCCAAGAAGTTTGATGTATGAAAAGGTTCTTTTTTTTTTAAATTTTAAGGTTGGCGGTAAGACCAAGTTATTGGTTGATGTGCACGCCATGAGTAATTTGTTATTGCCATAGCCATCGCAAGCAATAACACCAAAATATTCTGCACTGAGCTCAGCAACTCTTACTGACTATAAAGTGGCTTGGTCTGTGCTACAAGCTCTCCTCTAGTATGAATTAACGCAGGGTCCAAGTGCTAACCATTTAATTGACACTTAGATGTATGCAAATCGTAGGTAACAGAATAAAAAAAAAAAAAAAGGTGATTTTTGCTTAGGTCCACTGGCTTTATAGCCAGTGGAACTAAACCAAACACATCAAAGTTTTTATTTTTTACAGCCAAAAAATTTACAACAACAACAAAAACGAACTCGATCTCGTTATAATCGCATCACGATTTCATGCCAAAGCGTCACACACTAGTGCTACTACCAAGCTACAAATTTATTAATGTTTTTTTTGTGTGCGGTTATTAAGCCCAGAATGGTCAATCTTGTGTACCGTCACGGTGCCTTGATGAAATAGAGATTTAATCAACAAACCGCCCACACTACGTGAATGGCCCAAATCGGGATTTGCGAAAAATAAATTTCTTTTTTTTTTTAAAAAATACAAAGAATTTTTTAAGCAACGAACTGACATGATTGTTCAGGCTTGTTGAATTAGTTTTACGGAGGCTCCCGCGTGTACGACAGACTAATGAGACAGACATCAAAAATACTGATATATATTATTGTTGCAAATCGTAGTGTGAGTTTTTTTATTGTAACATACTGTATGATCAAACAGCGCACTTTCGCTGGATTGACCCCTTCTTTTTTTTCATTCTTTCAACGACCTTGAAAACTAATAAGAAGGTAAATCGGAACGCTTTTCGTCCCCGGTCTGTTAGGTTCAAGTTTTTTTTTTAACATTTTCGGTTTACTGTTGAAGTGGGTATTGCTGGATCCGTCACTAATGTTCTACATAAACGCTTAGTTGCTAGAAGATAAATTTTGTTTTCAAAACAAAACCCAAATGCTAACAGTGGAAGCTACAAAATAGGAACCACAACCGCACAGATCAATGTAGAAATTCGTATAGAAAAATTACTTTAGTAGACTTGAATAGCTTTTCTTTAAAGCCATCAGACACGTGCTGAAGCCACAGTAGTATCTACTTTAGCAGCTACGCCCTGCACTAGACTTTTCCTGATACCGTCTAACAAAACATAATTATACTGAAAACAGAACGTGGGATTGACCAAATTTGGCTTTGCTAACTGAGATGCTCCAGCTGCTGGGGTTTCTGCCTGACGTCACGATCAAAAAAAAAAAAAAAAAACCCAGATCAAGGGCTCTTCCAAGTAGGACAATGAGCTTGGCGTCTGTATTGTTGCGACCCTATATTATTTTTTCCTGATAATTGCAATGGCTACTGGATGGAGCCTGATCGAAAAGTTTTCACGATCAAGTATTTTATGCTGCTGTTGACAGGTCGATGATTGGATTTATTAATGACGCCTGGCCCTTGCGAGCCTTCGAGGGATTGACAACTATCCAATAATAATTTTTTTGACAGTTGAGACTGCAAGTTTCTGCACTGCCTAGACAAAAACGCGCAAAATAGTGCACTTATGGTTTGTGCTTCCATAAGGTACATTTAGCTTCAAACACACATGCGAATTCGTTTTTTTTTTTTTTTGAATGCTTACTGTGATAGAATATTGTTGCGGTTTTGAGGTATTTGAAGCAAGAAAAACAACTGGAAGTTGAAATCCACTGAACTCTCTCCATCAAGGCTGAAAAAAACAAACCAACAAAAAATACAGGGTCTGTGCTGATGTCGAACAAGTCACTATTTGCGGATCTGACGGGTGATGGTGACAATGATAGGGACCACAGTGTCCAAGCTTTTTTTAAAACTCACTGTTCTTCACTAAAGTGAACTGCTCAATATTCCCCGACTAGGTTAGAAAGGTCACCAAAAAAAAAACTATTTAAGTAAATAATTATTCAAAAAAGTCTGATGTCAAATGAAGCCTAAACAACTTAAATTTAATTTTTTTTTGAAATTTCCTTACTTTTTTGTGTTGTTTTCGTGTGTCTTTCCGTTTTAAGACTGTGTGCTACGCTTGTTTGTGGTACCAAATGACCCTATTGTTTTGCCCGTTTGACAGTTTGGCCGCTAGTGCTGGCTTTAGCCCGACTGAAAGCTAGGCAGCTCAGTATCGAGAAAACAAAAACAAAACAAAAGAACCACATCACAAGTGTACTGGTCACGCTCCAGCTTGCGTTCCTGTGGCCGTCTTGCGACACAGTGCGCAGCAATTATACTGGTATGATAGCTGGTATCTACGTTCTTTACAAATAGTCGGAAATTTTTAATGCTATTCTGATTGTTTTTAGAGGTGGGCTGCGCTCTACGGTGATTGAAAAAAAAAAATTACCTCGACCTCTACACTCTCAAACGGCCAAGTGCATCCATTGTCTTAAATAACAACCAGAAATAAGCTAATACCATTAGCGTGACTTTATATTTTATACACCACAAACTTGTGTTGGCAAGCACTAGGCGACACTTGAAATTAGCGCATTTGAACCTTGGCATGCTGGTAGATGCCCTTGCGCAGCCCCAAAGAGTGCTGTCAAAAACCTGCTGGTATGACGTAAAAAACAACAACAGCAATATAACAACATGATGTGTTAAATGATCTATTTTAACCGTAAAATTTGGCAGCTTTTCTGATGCCTTCCCTCCAGCCACTCTAGATGTGACTATTGCTTGCGGCCGCGGCAAAACTACACTCGTGAGTTATAACGACCACTGCAGTGCAGTTACACTTGAAAACTACGCGGCAGCTAAAAATAAAATTTAAAAGTTATTTAACTAGTCAGGGGTATACATTGCTATTGTAAAGCAAATGAGGCAGAAAATGAGTAACTGCTATTATGGCATTGTCGGGATTTCTTTGAAGTCAACCGTTTTTATGGCTGAAGTTTCTTTTGTTTTCCCTTCTGAGAGCTGCATTTTGCACTGGTTGACAGACAACTAAACCTTAAATAATGTTTCTATTTTGGCAACAATAAGGTTGCGCTTAAACTTTCCTGTCAGCCTTTTTGTCTGCACACTGCATCTCAAGTTCTGTGCACTAGCGCGTCTAGATTGCATAAGCAACAGCGTTTTTCAAAGTTAAATGAAAAATAATTCAAAACTAAGTTTTAGCGCTTTGTTCAGAATGCTAAAAAAAAGAAATGTTCTTTTGGTTTTTATTACAGAAACGCTCATTATCCTGCCACTTTGATTATCTTCTTGTCTTGTCAACTTTTGTTCAAGTGCTCAAATTTCATAGTTTTGCGGTATCATCGCATATATATGAAATCCAAACCTTTCTAAAGCAGGACATAGATCCAAATAAAAATTCCTTGTTTACAAATTTATTTTTGGACTATTCACATCAAGGGCTTTAGCGCTTTGACAATAAAGACCGTGCACTGACTGGTGGCGATTCTTGTCCAAGTTTCTTTTTTTTTTGACATTTCTTCAAATCTCTCTCTTGATTTGAATTTTGTTATAACTTTTCTTCATTTCTTTTTCAGGTCTTCGCAACCACAACAACTTTTACATGCTAATTACGTTTTACTTTTTAAAATAATTCTCATCTCCGAGCAGCATAGAACTGCTGCGTAAGCGTTGAACTTTAAAGACCGAAACATCTTTTGTTAAGTTAAACATGACAAAACATGATTGTTCAGAGCCTTTGAGTAATCTGCAACTCATAAAATATTTCTGTAATATAAATAATATCTCATTTCCTTTCGGCATGATAACTTATTGTACTTTTAATCTCCATATACATTCTTTTATATCGTCACCACCTATCTCTATTCATTCTTTCGAATACCCTCCCACTCACTCCTTTCCTTTTCCTTTTTTTTTTTTTTTTTTTTTTCAACCGTCATCCTCTCATTTTAGTCCTTCCATTTTTTTATTTCACACTGAAAACAGATCACATCAATGCGTTTTTCAATCACAGCTCTAACTGCTTTCCTGACTCTGGCGGAATCGGCCGTCATTTACAAGCAGGCGACATCTTACGAGATTGTCACTGCTCCCCCCACAGACAATTATGTCACAGTTACTGCGGACCCGCAGGTCAAGACTGTTGAATCGACAGTCGAGAAGACTGTCACTCTTTACCGTGCTACCACAAAGCCTGTCACGCTTTACACTGGTACAATTTTCACTATTCTCTCTACTGTGGAACCAAACAGAGTCCAGCCTATTCCCTCTGCTGCGGAAGAAGCCACTCCTGTTGTTTCCAACACTCTTAGTCCCTCACAATACACAGCGCCTGTTGAGATTACGCCCACTGCTCCCAATGTGCCGACAATCGCATCGACTGTCGCACAACCGTCAGCAGTTCCCTCCAGTTCTTTTGTGCCCAAAACTTTTTCGACTGTGAGAGTTACTCCCACTCAGCCCGAGACATCTTCAGCAGTTCAGGTTCAAACATCTTCTGAATCTCAGGCTCAAACTTCTTCTGAACCCCAACCTCAAACCTCATCTCAACCTCAGCCTCAAACCTCATCTCAACCTCAGCCTCAAACCTCATCTCAACCTCAGCCTCAAACCTCATCTCAACCTCAGCCTCAAACCTCATCTCAACCTCAGCCTCAAACCTCTTCCGAACCCCAACCTCAACCCTCTTCCGAACCCCAACCTCAACCTTCTTCCGAACCTCAACCTCAACCCTCTTCTGAGCCTCAACCCGTTAATGGCATCACTTATTCCGACGGTACAGATCTCTTTCGTGCCATTTCCACCGACGATGTTCCCTCAATCTTCCCCAGAGAAGATTTGGCTATTTCGCTCAAGTCGACTCCCAGTGGTGGCAATCCCATCCACACTAACAAGTTTTACACCAACTTTATTCTTGATGACCAAACTATGCCTGCCTATGTTCAGCCGTACACTGTTTGGTGGACCAAACTTGAAAAGTTCTACGGTCTTGGCATCTCCCATACTACTAACAGTCAGAGGGTTTTTGGTCCCGACGCAAGCGTTACTCCTGTTGAATACTTTATTAACCCTGTCGGCCTTATTTCCTTTGCCTTCTCTGCCAGCGAATTTAGCGCTGACAATATGGGATTGAGCCTTTTGAACTCTGACACTTTTTCCACTTCTGTCCAAATCTCTTCTGATGCTGGATCCATTCAGTTTCCCCTTGTCCAAGGTATGGGCTTTGTTACTGCTATTTACGATGGTAATCTGACACCTATGATTTCTACTCAGCTTGGTGTCAACACCTTTGTTAGAGCTTATGACGGTCCTGACCACGTCCAGAAGTACATTGCCACTCTTTTTAATGAAGTTTCTTGGATTGTTTATGTCACTGTCCCCGACGGAGATGACTTTTCTCTTTCTGTTGATCAAACTACTGGTGAGATTGTGGGCAGCTCCAAGTCTAAGGTCACTATCCAACTTGCTGTCCTTCCTGATAACACGGAGTCTGACTATGATCAAGCTGCTGGTCTTTACCCCACTTCTTCTAAAATCTCTGGTTCTGTCTCTGGCTCTGATGGTGCTTCTTTTAGCATTAGCTACAACACTGAGGGCTACTCCACTAGCGGAAACACTATCATCCATGCGCTCCCCCACCACCTCGAGTCTCTTACTGATTCGACTTCTGGAAAGTCGACCAGTATTAAGCTTGATACCACTACCAAGGGTGAAGCTACTGGATTCCTGACCAACTCTCTTGAATTTTTCTACCAGCTCAACCAAAATATTCAGTTTCTGCCTTCTGCTGGCGGTGACTCTATCAGCGTTAGTGCTGATGCTCTCAAGCTTATTGCCAGCTCTGCTAACTCTGATCTTGCTGATGACTTTGGCGCCCAGACTAACTTGGACTCTACTTATTTTGCTGGTAAGGGCTTTGATAAGCTTGCCTACGTTTTGCTTGTTGTTAATGATATTCTTGGTGACGCTGACGTTTCCAAGGAGACTCTTGATAGACTCAAGACTGCCTTTTCTCTCTTTACCGATAACAAGCAAATCAACCCCCTGATGTATGATACTCTTCTTAAGGGTGTCACTTCTACAGCTGCTCAAGGCGGTGATACTGGCACTGACTTTGGCTCTCCTTACTACAATGATCATCACTTTCACTACGGCTACTTTATTCATGCTGCTGCTGTCATTGGCTATGTTGACAAGCAGCAGGGTGGCACTTGGGCCGCGGATAACAAGGACTGGGTCAATTCGCTCGTTCGTGATGTTGCAAACCCTTCTTCTGACGATAGCCACTTTCCCGTTTTCCGCTCTTTTGACTGGTACAATGGTCACTCTTGGGCTAAAGGTCTTTTTGCTTCTAGTGATGGTAAGGATGAGGAGTCAACTTCAGAAGACTATAACTTTGCTTATGGTATGAAGCTTTGGGGTAAGGTTATTCAAGATGACTCCATGGAGGCTCGCGGTGATCTGATGCTTTCAGTTCTTGCCAAGTCTCTTGACTCTTACTTTTACTTTAAAGCGGACAACAAGGTGCAGCCCGCTCAGTTCATTGGCAATTGTGTACCCGGCATTACCTTTGAAAACAAGCTTGACTACACCACCTACTTTGGTACCAACCGTGAGTACATTCATGGTATTCACATGATCCCCCTTACCCCCGTGTCCGGCTACATGCGCACACCCGAGTTTGCTCAGCACGAGTGGGATGTCCAAAACCTCTCTGATCTGGCTGACTCGTTGGGCTCTGGCTGGCGCGGAATTTTAAAGTCAAACCAAGCTATTTTTGATCCGGTCTCGTCCTATAACTTTTTTGCGCAGGACAACTTTTCTAGCGACTGGATTGATGGCGGTGCTAGCAAGACCTGGTACCTTGCTTACACTGCTGCGCTTGGTGGAAGCACCAGCAACTAGACATGATGATAGAAGGAAGATTTTTGATCTAAAATAATTACAAAAATTCTTCCTTTTGTTATTGTATATTTGTTATGTGTGACGACTTTTTTTTTTTTAACTTTTTATTATTTACAATTGGCTTTATTCGGGTTTTTCTTTTACTAATTTTTTTTATTCTTGGCTTTTTATCCAAATTTTATTTTTTGATTTTCTATTTTATTTATATGGGTTTATTTAAATACTACAACCAGGGGTAGACAATAAATTTTTTTTCTACAAAATTTTTTTTCTTCTCAACTTTATGTAGCTCACACTACTTTTTTGTAAAATTTTGAATTGGTTTGCATAGATAGCTTCACATATTGTTCAGGTGATAAATTTTTTTTTTTTTTTTCATATAAGATGCAAACAAGTTAGTAACATCGTAACCTGTTACCCACAAATTACGCAAACTCATGCAGGGACCGGGTCTCCGATCTGGGTTGTTTTTTTCTAATTTTTTTTGTTCAATGAAAAAAAGTTCAATTGCTTGCTTTTGTAGTCTCTGTAATAATTGTGCTAAATTTTGCAACTTGTTGGAGTTAAAAAAAATTCAATGTTAAGTCTTTATTTTTGTGTTACTTGTGAGAAATCCACAATGAAAAAGGGGTTGCTTTTTTGTTTGTTTGTTGTAATTTAGTTATGTTTTTGTCAGACACTACAGCTTTTGACAATAATAACAATTAAGGGAAAAAACAACAACAACTTGAGTTTTAAAAGTAGTACATGATGAAAAGTTTGTTCAGTGGTATTTAGTAATCTGTAACAATATTTCAAGTAAAAAAAAAAAGTTAACAAATGCGAGTTTTAAAAGTGTGTAAAAAAATAAATAAAAAGGTTGTTAACATGATTTCTGAGTTATCTCTATTATTTCAACCAAATTTTATAACAGACTACAAAGTTCTACAAACAATTCTGACTTTGTAAAAAAAAAAAACGTTGAAAATAACCATATGAGTATGGTTTAATCTGTTTAATACTCTAATGTTAAGATGATATCTTATCAGACAAAAACAACACTAGAACTCATGAATTGTTTTGAAAAACTAAACAAAAACAGCCAAAAAAAAAAAAAAAGCACATGGCAAATCACGTTTTGGGCAGAACTTTTGGGGGATGGTTTTGTTTGGCATATACGGACCACAACAGAATATTTTACAAGAGAGAGCTTAAAAAAACATCAACTAATTTTAAATTCAATTCTTTTCATTTCCCTGGCTCTTCATTGTAAGTGTGATACTAGTTTTAAAGAATTTTTTGTTTTATTTTTTAACTGCTCCTAAGTGACTGAAAACTGGCTCTTGTGAAGTTACACCAAGCCGACCGATGTCTCTTTGGGCTCAAGTGTCAAAGCAAAAGTTTCAATATTTAAAGTTTATAGCATAAATTCTAAAAACAATCAAAAAAAAAAAAAAAAAAGATCTTTGGGGTTTGAAGATTTCAAAAACAGTTTCAGCACAACTCAATTTCACTGAAATCATTTGAGATAAATTACTTTTTTTTTAAAACCTTTTGCCAGTTGAAAAATTTACTGCTGTATGATGTCATAACAGACTTCATCATTTTAAACACACACACATAATTTATATATGGGTGAAGAGCATGATAATGAGGTTCTAGGGACAATTCTTTTTCAGTGTAAGATTTAAACATGATACCCAGCAGTATTATTTAGTATCTTTCAACTTTTTCTACAAGCCAAAAACTACGTAAAAACAGAAGTTTGCTCAAACGTACATCGAAAACTAAATTTAATATTTCAATTTTTTTGCAAAAGCCAAAGTGTGTGTGTATAATTTTTGATGCGAAACAGAGCTGGGGTAGTTACAATAAATGAGAATTAATATTGGATTATTAGATCCGACCAACTGGCTGACAGCATGCAAGCACTTACTGTTTAAATTTTCTAAAAATAAGATGAAGAAGAATTTTTTTTCGATGTGAGTTTTGTAGTTAACGTAAGTATTAAACTTATGTCCGGAACAAGAGAAATGTAGTAGTACAAGTAATGGAAAAAAAAAAATTACGTTTGGCCAACACAGAACTTGACAGTCCGTTGAATTCGCAAAGCATTTTTCTTGTATTTTTTCACTCAACCTTTTTTTTTTTTTTTTTTTTGAAAAATAGGTCTACACACCACATTTACAATGTTCTAAAATAGATAAAACTATAATACTTTTGAGCTTTAACCCTGCCAGAGACGGCAAAATTATTTTACTCCAAGACTGATAACTTTCATGTAGTGGATATCTTTAGCTTTGAATATTGGGTTGAACGTCCATTTTAGAAAAAAAAAAAAGTAATTGAAGGGTCGATAAGCTAAAAAAAAAAAATAGATAGAGAGCAAATAGACCCATGCTATAGGGGAGAATTCTTGAAAAAAAAAAAATTAGGTTAGATAGATTGAGTGTGATTAAAGATTCAAAAGTGAAAAAAAAAAATAATTTGGACTTTAATTTACAATGGGATCTGCGTATCACGCCTTTTACAACTCCTTAGATTTTTTTTTTCAATTTTGTAAAATCTCGTTTCAGTGATCTAGGATGAAAATTCAAACAATTCTTATCTCCATGATCTTAAAAAAATATATAAAAACCTATATATAGAGTTTTAAGAAAAAGTATACGTACCAAAAAAATTATATTACGATTAGTAATAGCGAAATCAGAATTTTGCCATTATAACAAAAAGTTACTATTCTGTCAATATCACTATCTGAAAAAAAAATACTATTATTAAGGTGAACGCAACAACAACACCAACGGCGGCCCGTCTCCGTCATTAGTGTCGGGATCCCAAAAACCTGATTATTTTGATCGGCTCTCACAACCATTGGATACACCTGTTTGACTATCCGCTAGTCTACGATACGCGATATAGTTGATTTCTAGCTAAAAAAAAAAAAAAAAAGAGCTGCTATTGCACTAATTACAGAAGCGCTACTTCAACCTTTCTCAAATGGTGTCAACCATTTAGTAGATTTCTGCGTTCGTGCCTGAGCTTCGATGGCAGCGTTGTCAACCCCAAAACAGTGCGTCACAATGCAAGATGCTTTCTTTTCTAGATAAATAATTTTTTTTGAAAAAAAAAAAATAAACAAATTGACAATTTCTTACAGATCTGTAAGATTTCTTAGATTGCTGATGTTTTTACCATTGTAATTAACATTATGATAAATCTTTAAAACTTTTTTTTTTTTTTTTTTTTGCCTAATCTCAGTTGCTGCAACTGTGAAATCAAGATTTATGCGCTGGCATGTTAAATTTCAATTCACATAAACAGCAGACGAGCTTACCGCCATTGGCTTTCAAGTTGCCTCCCATGTGTTTTTTTTTCTTCCCTCCTTTGTTTCAAAGTGACAAGGGTAAGGGTTATTTATCTGTTGTACCAGGGGCAAGGGTAGTATCTATGCTTTAGGGTAACTGTTACTACGACAACAATAATCTTTTTTTTCTCAATTTTCCTTTTTAAAAAGCATTACATTCACTTTGTTTTTTTTTTTTTTATTTTTTTTATTTTCATTTCCTCTCCCTTTTTTTTTTTTCTTAAATTTTTTTTAATTTTCATTTAATTTTCACATACATTATTTGTTTATCTGTTCTATAACAGTAACCCCTACCCAGAAATTACTGCGAGATTCTCTATACAACCACCAAGTTTATCTACACTAAATTTGCCACCAAAGCATCGTCAACATCGCAAACACACCCCCCAGCATATCTTATTTTCTTAATATTCCATTCAGTCTTTTAAAAAATCGTTTTTCCTTACTTTTGATATCAACTTTTTATTTTATTTTATTATAGCATCTTAATACACAAATCCTGTTCTTTTTTTTTTTTTTTTCAGCAAACAACTAAAAAAAAATTTTTTAAAGAGGGAAGAAAAATTTTTCAAATCTATTTAACCAATCACAAACGTCTATTCCAACCATCATTAACAAGAAACCAAAAAAAAACTTTTTTTTTTGTTAAAAAATTGCCACGTTTCTCAGCATCAACACACATTATTTTTATCATTATTAATTAATTCTACTGTTGCCACAGAAACAGTGAACTCTCCTTAAACTCACAAAAAGTTCTAGAAAAAAAAGGGGTCTAACCACAGCAATCTCTTTTTAAACCTTACCCTTATCAAACAAAAAAAAACTTACACAAAGGGAAAAAAATTCCAAAAAATTCCAAAAAAACTTGTCACTGCCACCACTACATTATTAAAAAAAAGACATAGTTTCTTTGTTTCATCTTAGTTTCACAACAAAAAAAGATTCTTTTTCTTTTTGGTTTTCCTGTTTCTTTTCTGCCCAAAATGTCTCCCATTTTTTCCTCAGTTGCAAACCCAGCACAACAGCAACCCCTTCACACCAACTCCAAGATGGTGTCGGTTGAGCCTGCACTGAAGAAGTTTCCGGCTTCTTCTTTAAAGCGCCAGCGTCGTTCTCTGGGAACTACTCATCCCGCAAACCTGGCCACGGACTCGTCTGATGAAGAAGAAGAAGATGATGAGTACAGCAATGCAGCCAGCTTATCTAATAATAGCCACATTAGAAAAAAGCAATGTCCCAACTCCAGACACGTTTCCATTTCTGCCGTTGCCCCAACAACGCATAACTTTGTGTCTCCGCCATCGCCGCCTCACTCATTTGGCGAATTTGACCGAGCAATTGAGTTTTACTCGGACAGCGATGGCGGCTATTACAACTGTCTTGATGAAGACGAAGAAGAAGATGGCATGACCCGCCCCCGCAACAGCAGTATAAGCATTGCATCTATGCGGCGGCGACGCGCGTCTATGCTCAACCAGACTGGCGGCGGCGGCGCGGCTTTTACTTGTTCGTCTCATCGCAAACGCCGATCGCCCACGGTTCCTCACCAGGATCTTGTGGCACGTGCGCGCTGTTTTGAGTACCTTGTCTCATCTATTGACGAGGTCTGGGCCCAGTACTGTTCCATAACCTCTTACGCCGAAGACGAAATGTACGGCGAAGAGGACGAAAACCTGCAGCCGCGCTCTGCCCCCTATAGCCGCAAAACTTTAAGAGAGGATCTTCCGGCCTCTCCCACTAGTCTTTACCAGGAGGAGTACGATGACGAAAACAGCAGCGACTCATACTACTCCTCTACTAATGAATCCCAGGGCCCCAGAACTCCCTACTCTCATTCTGAGCCCTTCACCCACTCCATGTCTCCTAAATGTGCGATGAACACAGTGAACAACTCTGTCTGTCTGCCACCGTCTGAGCAGCCTGACAGTGTTCGTCTTTTAAATTTGAAAAAACGGTTGATGAATGCCAAGTACTTTTTGCAGGATCTTACTGACTCTGAAGACCTGCAGTCTTCGGCCACGTTTTGGAATCGCTGGGACATGATTAAGTACGCCGCTATTGAGTTGGTGGAGGAGAATGGTGATGACGACGATGTCGTCGAATCTGTTACTGACGAGCTGGAGGCTGGTCGCCACTACCGAGGCTCGTACTAGGTACAATATTTATTTATTATTTGATGGTTTGCTTTTGTTGTGTATTTTACGATTATTTGTTGTTTTTAAGTGTAATGAATACAAGTTTGAAATGATTTTAATTAGTGTTTTTTCAAGAAAACAATTTTATTTTAAACACATGGTCTCAACCATTCAAAGAAAACAACAACAATCAAATTTAAACCAAGTCTTAAAGCACAAATCATTTAGTTTAAATCATTTCATGCCTTGTCACGTGCTTTGAATATATTTTTTTTCTTGCGGCAATTTCAGTCCCCTGGTTTTTTTTAACAAAAACAACAACCCCCTTTTTCACGCAATCGTTACCATCAAGCGACAAGAGCGGCTGAGTTTAAATTTTTTTTTTTTTTTAATTTTTTTTTATTTTGACTCCTTTGGATACCCTGGTAATCGTTATTGTATATCATGACCCTAAAAATAAATTGAAAATAAGTTGAAAAAAATAAATTGAAAAATATAAAATTGAAAAAAACAACAACAACAATAACAACAACCCAAATTCAATTATGGTTAATCTTTAGTGAAAAAATATCGTTAAAATAAAGGGTTTTTTTTCAATTTTCAATTTTCAATTTTCAATTAGATTTACCCTTTTTTTTTTTTTTCAATTCTAATTACCTATTTTATTTTTTCAATTATTGTTAACATTTTTTAATTTTTTTGAATTTTCCTTCTTCAAGACTATTATTTTTTGCTACAGACTATAAAGCGGCTCACCTCCTTTCCTTTCACACCTCCATCTACAACCAATCGCCTTCAATTGCACCCTCCTTTATATAAAAAATGTCGACGATTAAAGCAATTGTGGCTGGGCTGTTAGTAGTCAGCAGTCTCATGACTATTACAACAGTGTTTCTTATTACAAACAAGAGTTTTTACGAATCGACATCCAATCTTATCAAAACCAAACAAGACAACCGTAATAGTCAATCGATCACCGTCGTTAAAGGCGCCAGTGACGGAAGCGACAGCAAAAGCAGCGGCAGCAGTAGTAGCTCAAACGCCGACACCCACCACGTTGTTGTCCTCGACAGCAGCACTGACGATGAATCCTGGACTCCACCATCACTCAAAAGTTTCATTAATTTCAACACTTCAGACGAGATCAATATCATTACCAACATCAACGAGTCTTATTCATACCCCGATCTGTCGCCCAAAAACAACCCTTGGCTTAATACCGAGTTTGAGCCTACTTCGCTAAAACCCCTGGTGCGGGCCGCCGATACGCGCCGCGTCAAGGCCGCGTTGATCTCGCTTGTGCGCAACGAGGAACTCAAGGATTTGCTTCAAACCATGCGTCAGATCGAAGACAAGTTCAATAAAAAGTTCAACTACCAGTGGATATTTTTCAATGATGACGATTTTACAGATGATTTCAAAAAGGCAACCTCAGAACTGGCCGCACCGGCAAAGTGCACTTATGTTAAAATCCCCGACTCAGACTGGCAAGAGCCCGAGTGGATTGACCTCGACAAAGCTGCGCTTATGGCATCCGGATTTAAAAAGGAGGTACAATATTCTGACAAACCATCGTACCACCGAATGTGCCGCTGGAACTCTGGTGTCTTTTTCAACGACCCTGTCATGCGCAATCTTGACTGGTATTGGCGTGTAGAACCCAAAACCAAGTATTTCTGTGACATTGACTACGATGTATTTGCATATATGGAGGACAATGACAAAGACTACGGCTTCAACATCAACTTGTACGACTCACCGCAAAGTGTTGCGACCCTGTGGCCTACAGTTGTGGATTTCTTTGCCAATCACACAGACTACGTCCACCCTAACTCTGCTCGTGGTTGGCTTTTGCAGGACTCCCGCGAGCGTCACAACTCCATTACTCAGGGTTACTCGACGTGCCACTTCTGGTCCAATTTCGAGATTGGTCGTCTCGACTTCTTTCGCTCACGCGAGTACACTGATTTCTTCCAGCACCTTGACCGCGAAGGCGGCTTTTTCTACGAGCGCTGGGGTGACGCACCTGTGCATAGCATTGCTCTGGGACTCATGACGGATAAATCGCGTATTCACTTTTTCCGGGACATTGGGTATAACCATGTGCCGTACTTCAACTGCCACAGCTCGCCAAAGTGCTCAGGCTGTACTCCAGGGTTGTTTGCTGAAGTGGACGATCTTAAAAAGGAAAACTGCATTGCGGAATGGTTCAAGATTGCTGGCGATGAGTAAAACAATTATAACCAAAAAAAATTACAGCAACAGAATCAAAAGCGAACAAACAAAAAATCCGTTCAGGTGCTCAAAAAGTTCACTCAAACATCCACCACATTGTACCATATAAAATATAAATCTGATGCCAAGGCATTTTTTTTTTTTTTTTTTTTTAACTCACCGATGGATATTTATTAGGCTTACTTAAACAAATACAAATTAACAACTC
>JAKVQX010000232.1:0-24889 GCA_030463015.1 Geotrichum citri-aurantii
TGTTGTTGTTGTTGTTGTTGTTGTTGTTGTTGTTGTTGTTGTTGTTGTTGTTGTTAATGTTGTTAATGTTGTTAATGTTGTTAATGTTGTTAATGTTGTTAATGTTGTTCTCCTGAAAGTTAATATCTATATTGGGACGGCAATCAGAAAAAACGAATAAAGGTGTACAACATTTAAGCATCGTCGAGCAATCATGAATCACGTGTAGAAATACGCGTTTTCGATGTCTACAATTCGATTTAGAGCCTAGCTAAGCCTATCTGTGCATAAATGTAATGTTTTGGAGCATGTGAGAAACTGTAATCAGACAAAGACGTATCCTACAGAAGAAAAAAAGAAATGTAGTTTTTTTTAATCTGGTTTCACTAAAGGCAAAGAAGCCAAAATAATCGGTTTTTTAACACTTTTTTTTTTTTTTGACAGTTTTATCAGAACTATGCTGTCTACGGTCTTACGTAATGGATTTGAGATTTAGAGTGAAAAAAATTCTTGAGTTCTTAAAATTCTTAAGTATCAGTACAATCTGACGATCTCCCCCTTACTCATGAGATCAATTTATCAAATGATTTAGATATTTATTGGGATGCAAGCAGCAGCTAAATCTAGACAGAAGGTCTGGAGTTAAGTCTAGATCAATTTGTCATTTTTATTATCACAAATAATATCAAAAAAATTTATTTTCTTTCTGCACAGGTTGAGTCCGAAACAAGTATCACACTAAATAATGAGTTCCGAGTTCTCATGTCAACAAATTTTTGGTTTCAACGCAACCTCTCGGCTGCGCTGAAATCTATTTTTGTGAGTAGAGCAGAGTTGAAAGAAATGGATGATGGTGATAGGCTGAGTGTTTTTTTTTTTTGGTTCTTGTTTTATGTTTATTTGCGGCAGTACCCTCAAAGGTATATTTGATAGCCAAAATTTTACACGGATGACTGCTGAAAATCCTGATTCTTGGTTTTAAAGTTTTAGTACTAAGTTAACATGGGTTAGCAGTAGTCTAGCTAACTATGGGCTTATTCCATGAATGTGTAGTTTTTACAGTACCAATTGTCTGCAATAACATAGCCAGACAACGATTCACCCAATTTGTGAGTTTAGAGTGAAATTATACTTAAACTTATACACATGATTTTCTCAAGTACCTGACTTACAGCTTTTTAGCAATCCGTAAGATTGTTTAGGTCTTGAAGCTCTAATGCCTCTAAAAAACGGTGATCAATCGTCCAGAGTGTGTCACTGTTGTTGGAATGAGCCTGAACATCGAATGGTTCGCTGCAGTTGTTTGACTGTAGCCAGCTAGTCATACTACAAAACCTGTTAGAATGTGATACTTGGAGACTGAGAGTATTTTTGATTAATTTTTAAACTTTGTTTTTGCTTGGGGAGGTTTGTTTTTTTTTTTTCGTTTGGACTTCCTGATCCAGAAAAAGTGGGCCCTCAATATAAAAGCGTTACTTAATTCATTTTCTATACTTTTATTTGATTTTGTTAAAATGTTTTTTTTAGCTTGTTCCTAAACCAGGCAACCTTTTTTAAACTGTCTTTTTTTCTGCTTAAAGCTCTATCCTAAAGTTCTTTTTGGGTCAAAACTATACACAGTCTGGTTTTTTTTGGACCTAATTTTATTTTTGGTTCTGGTGTAAGTTTCTACAACAAGCAGTTTTACATTCACATGCCAGTTGCTCAGTGATAAAGTCTATTAATTTATACCTGTAAAAACTATTTGCCTTATACCAAAAAAAAAAACACTTTTGAACTGAAATCATACCCCAAACCAGAGTCCTTACAAAATCTTAAATTTCAATTGCACTGGAGAAAACCAAGGCTGTATTAGTTGTCGACACATTTTTTTTATTTATAGGCCCCACCAATGTACCATCATAGATTGCTGATCCCAACATTTCTCCTTTTGTATTTCCGCCGTTTTAGTCATGACCAAACGTAATTGACATGTATTATATGCCCTGAGAGGTTGTGTGACTTTAGCGTTAATACCCTACTCATATGCATACACAAGTTAGAGATCTGTATTTCTCTTTGCTTCCTTTCTATTGGTAACCAAAATAGTATCGCTGCTATATAGCCATTGTCTAGTTTTAAGATAGAAACCCCAACCCAAATACTGCTTTTTAGTTTTTTCTGCTAGCAACTCCACCAATTGTATAAACCGCGTGAATTACAAAGGTCAAAGGAGCGAGTAGCAAGATGTTTTACTCTAGACTTATTGCTTTGTGCACTGTGTTGAACTCAAACCAGTATATGCATTCTTCAAAATGAATAAAAATAAATTTTTCCAACTTCATAGGCAGACTGAATAATAATCTAGCAAACAACAGTCTATTTAGTGATGCTCAAGATGAAAAGAAAGAATTATCTCAAAGCCTACAGTTGTGTGAACTCGAAACTTGGTGAAAAGCCCGAGACCCAAAGCATTGTTTGATTGCTCACACACAATCAAAACTTTATGCGTACACAAATTCATTGCAATCCTGTGATGCAAACTGATAACAGTACTTACAGGTACTAAAAAAAAAAAAAAAGTTGTTTATTGACTTGGTGCTTGTGGACATTAGATTAAAAAAAAGAATAAGGTTAAAAGTACCAGTTTGAAAACTCACAACTTCCGCTTTCAATGTAGCTAGTCTATAGTGGATACCAGGGGGAAAGAATGAAAAAAAAAATGGATATGTTGTTGTTGGTCCTGTTTTTTTTTTTTCAGCAGGATCTATTATATCACGATTCAGCACAGTTACCTGTAAGTATACCGTCTTGGTTGGTTGTCTATTTTAGCTCTAGTGTTAGTATGGCTCGAACCACCATAGGTACAGCCTCGTTTTTTTTTTTTTGCGGATCGCAGCAGCCTTGTAGAGCAGGTTGCTGAAGTTTGGGTGGTTTTTTTTTTGTTTGTTTGTTCAATCTAAAAGTATGTTAACGCATGGCTCTAACGGCTAAGTTTTTGAAAACTTGGTTTATGTTTTTTTTTAATCTATTAGACATGTCTTAGACCTATCATCCTGTTCTTTTTTTTTAAATCCCCTTTGCATGTACAGCAAACTATTTTATCAAGTCTCGTTTTTAATATTGCTAAACCAGTGAGAGTCAATAAAACTATTAATTATACATGGAAAAAGAGAAAATTTGCACCCGAAAACAGATCAATACAGTTTAGAAACTAAATACTTTTATTTCTCTAAATGTCCTTGATCTTAGGGTTGCTGCTCTAATCTTCAATTCTATGGCTCTCAAATCTTATAATTTTTTAATTATTTGGTAAAAAGTCCAAAAAAAAAAAAAACTCATTTCTCGCTTAGTTTAAACTAACTGTAGGTTCTTTCATAATCCTTTAATCAATTGATAATGTTTGTGTGGAGTACATCACGCTGAAACGCTCTGACAGTAGTTTTGCTTCTGATAGTAACTCAAGAAGGTCAAAATCCAATTTTTGAGGGCTTTAAGTGATATATAATTTATTATTAAAAGTATAAAAATATTACGATTTGAAATATAAATTGTGAGTATAAAAATTAATCACAATAAAAGCTATTGTGTCTCTTGAAATATTCCTTTTTTAACTTAGCAACTACTGATAGACCATATACAGTAATTTTTTCATGATGTGATGATAGGTTAATGCCCCTAGCCGTTCTTTGGCTTCAATCTCGGGAAAAAAATAGAAAACTTTAATTTTTCAAACAAAGTCTTTCTATACTAATCTATAGAAATAGTGAGAATCGTCGTCTGGAATGTAACTTGGCCAATTATTAACAAAATTAAAAACCACAATGCGTGTGCTTTTTTTTTTTTTTGTAAAACAACTCCAAGACCCTGATTAAATGAAGGCGTATATATGCCTAGAAAGAAACTAACACACAATAAATTTTTACCAAGAAATTAAAAAAAGGATCAGTTTCACAAATTTTTTTAAAAGGGATTTCAATCAATTGGTTGTTGATTTCTTCATATTGAAGGCTTGATATGAAACGGCACCCAACAATGAATTGGTTGTTGATTTCTTCATATTGAAGGCTTGATATGAAACGGCACCCAACAATGAATTGGTTGTTGATTTCTTCATATTGAAGGCTTGATATGAAACGGCACCCAACAATGCACTATCCAACGTTCAGAGTACACAACTACTCAAAACTACAAACGCCTGTCAACAACTGCTAATGTCATTTTTAAAAAAAATTCTACAGGAAAACCAAAAGATTTTTTTTTAAAAACAATGAGCAAATGTTCCAACTATCTTTTAGTAGAATAGCACTAGTTTGCACAAATCATTAATTTACCGCTGATCCTACGCGCGTGCGCGTAAAAAAACCAAAACTTTTTTTTCTTTCCTTTTTTTTTTGTTTTCAAGATCTAACTTTATCATTGCGTGTTTTTGTTACTTACCACATGCGATAGAAACCCTCTATTCTTTTCCTTCTCATTATCATGGTGGTTTGTGATCAATTAAACCCTATTGAACGCGCATTTTTTTTTTGGTATAAAAAAAAAAAAAAGAGAGTACATCGATTAACAATTTAAGGTTCCAATTTTGAGTGCAGCAAATCTTAGATTTGATTGCTGTGATCGCGGAACGCTCCATTGGTACTACGGCTACAGATATTCCGAAAGCATCTTCAACCAATTTAAATATGAAAAAAAAGGTTGGTTGGCAGCTATCGCCGGTTGTTAAAATTTTTAAAAATTTAATAAAAACTCGACACTGAACCTAGCTTGCCAATTTTGTCTAAAACGGTCTTAGCGTCTTTCTAAAAAAAAAAATTGGTGTTTATGAAATTGATTGTAAGGGAAGAGTTTAATATGGAGTAGGTGTTTAGCTGACACAGAAAGGTTCTCACAACTAACTTTTTTTTTTTTTTGTATGTTTTATTTTTTGTTTCGTAACTGACTTCCCAAAAAAAGATGAATACACGTAATGCAATTTAAACAGCGTGAGATCTTGTTTTACTCCAAACAGTTCAGTGTTTTTGCACACTGGTCAGCTACTTTTTGTTGGTCCTATGCGGACAGAACTTGGAATGGGCAAGTCCGTGTTTTGTCCCCTAAAATTTCCAGCAGCTGTTAAAAAATGTCAGCAGCACTGACTAGCCCTATGAATGCGAGCATAAAAATCTGGGGATTAACATGGTGTGTAGCTGAAAAAAAAAAAGAGTTTCAATTTAAACAAAAAAGTTTAAATTTTTTTTTTGGTCTTCGACAAAATCAGTCAAACAATTTTCACAAGAGGTAAATGAAAAACGTCAGCTAATCTTAGATGCTTTTTTTTTCTGGTTGCAAAAGAGTTTACTACTCAAAAATTGTACTGCTTATCACCTCTACAAACAACTGGAGTCCATCAAAGTAGAAATCACCCATAAAAAAAGCCCAGTTCACTATAACCCCTGCGCTTTTGGGTAGACTTGAAACCCAAGGGATTTTGCGTGTTGTCAATTAAAACCCTTGAAAAACACTCAACAAACTCGCTACCCGTTCAAAGCCAGGGCACAAGGTAGCCTATGATTTGATCTTGAAAAACATCTTTTAAGTGTTTCAGTCCAAGTTAATTTTGAAATTTATTTTTAGACCTAAAATCCTGAATTTTTTTACTTCAGGCTTTGAGAACTAATGCACTTCATTTTCCAAATTTCGTTATCTTTTATTTCACAAACTAAAGGTAGTCTTTTTTTTTTTTTTTTTTTTAACTCACCGATGGATATTTATTAGGCTTACTTAAACAAATGCAAATTAACAACTCAAGTTTTCAGTCAATTCCCAAAGGTAGTCTTTTTTTTCTTTCCCTAGTGACAATCTTTCTCACATAAAAACCCACATCACGTATCAGTTCCTGTTACGGAAATAATAAGTTTAAAGGAACAAGATGAAAGGGTTTGAACAGATGAAAGGGTTTGAACAGATGAAATAAATTAATCAAATAATCGGAACTTGTTAAAAACCCTTTGAAAAGTGCACTTACTATAGATGTCATAACTTCCTGATTACACTCCCTTTTAAAAATTACTCCTGTAGCTAAAAACCAGTAAAAATTGCGGGTTTTTTTTTTTTTTTCAGTCAAACAATCAAAAATTAAAAAAAATTAACACACTTTGAGAAATTTTGATTACGTAAAATAAAAAGTTGTTGCTGCAACTTGAGAACGATCGGATTTTGGTAAAATGTTTTGGTCGTGAGTTGCTTTTCAGCGAGTGTGTGTTCTATAACCAGGGAGTTGATTACAACTGGGCGAGATCTTATATAACTTTCACCCCCTGATTTATTAAAGTTATTTATTTACATTTAGGGAGAATTGCCCTCCCAAAACTGCCACGTTACTCAGGTCTCCGACCTGACAAAATCCAGTTTTAAGATTCAAAAATCGAAAAGAGAGAACTGAAACCAAAAAAAAAACAACCAAAAAACAACATCAACAAAAACAAACCTTCATTTTAGTTGACATAGAAAATCTAAATTTTTCTTTATACCAGAATGACAAAATTTAGTCTTTTAGCAAGTTCAATGACAACAAGTTTGACTGTTGAATCTAAAATAGGATACTTTTAAATGAAATCTACATATGTTTTATACACGTACATATGGTTAAGAAATCCACTTGTATAAACAGAGGCATATCAGGCAAAACTTGTAGGTGTTGATCCTTAGCCTTAATTGAAAAAAAAAAAAAAACGGAAATTTGTTCAAAAGCCACAGGCATGAGAATAGTTTCTTCTTAGCGCGATGTAAAATCTAGACAGTCAATTGAATGACTTGTTTGTTAGTTAAAACACAATAACAACACAAATTTGAAGGAGGATCACCACTGACTAGTTTAGGCTTTATTAATAGTGCAGAAAAATGGTTATGTGTGTGTGTTTCTTATTTGTAAACAAACAAGGTAATAGACGGCTGGAGAATGTATCAACAGTTGAACTCACTTGATTCTGAATTAGAAAGTTATCAACCTAATGACTTCCCCTTGTCGCAGTGACGGCAGTCTCTTTTTTTTTGGGCACATCTATGACTAGTAACATGTTTTTTTCTTTTAAAGAAAAAAGGCAATTGCCACTATGACAAAACTGATTAATACATAGTAAGAAAAAAAAATTTAAAAAAGGAATTATCAGATGTGTAACCAAATCCCATGTCTCCCAAAGTAGATTACTTGCTCATGTTCTGCAAAAGCCTCAACTCCAAACTTCTTTTACCTCTAGGAAGTGGAAGCTGTATTTTCAACTCCACAAAAAGAAAAAACAACTGAAATTCTTTAGTTTAAAGTAAGTGGTCTCCATATATAGAATGAAGCTAAACTAGAAGATTTCACCAATAGACCTGCGTAAGCTAAAGTATAAGAATGTTGAAACATTTGTTCTTATCTAAATGCGGTTGTTTTGGAGATGGTGGCGCGTTGTGTGTGTAGTTTTTAATGTCACAGTCCGGTCAGACATTCCAGCTATATTTGCAAAGAAGAAAAAAAAAATTAAAAATACAGAGATATTCAAAAACAGTACCACATTTGCACTCTCGATTAGATTGCCAACAATAAACAACTGTCATAAGTTAACACTACAGTCAAACAGTTCTAAAAAAAATATATATATATAAAAGCGCATTCCACTCGTCTAAATTGGTTTATCGGTATGTCCCCCCTCCTGCTAAATAATAATTTACTAAGGTTAAAAAGATTCAAAAAAAAAATTCACTAATTCCAAGTTTAGCAGACAAAAAATTTATCAAGTGGGATTTACTAAATTAACCAAGGGAAACTCCAAGTGTCAAAAAATCCACTTGAGACATCTCCCTGTGATCGGTGAAAAAAAAAAAAAAGTTTCTCTTACTTTCAACGCGTAGACTTTTTTTTTTTTTTTTTTTAGTTTTATTTTGAAAAACCTTTTGTTGTTGACAACAAGCTGTAGCCTTCTCGCTCTAAAAAAAAAAAAAGATAATATTTTTTAAAAAAAAATACGACACCACCATCAGCTGCAATAACTAGTAGACCTTATGGTGGGTAGTTTTGCTGAGTACACCGTTAAGGAGTAGGGGTCTACTCGCATGAAGCACTACATACACGTGATACACCTTAAAATTAATTTTGTTGCTGTTGCTATTTTTTCGCTAGTTGAACAGCACAAGTACACTCACATATAACGGTGATAGGAGCATCTACTCTCTCTCTCTCTCTCAACCAGCCACAGCACTGACCATAAAAGGTTTGTTCGCATGTAACAAAAAAAAAAAAACCGAACTTTCTTTTGAAGAATAGCAATATTGGAAAGAAGAAAACAAAAACTTGTAAAAAAACTAATACAATTTGGTAGACAGAAACAAAATACCAACCATTGGAACCTACGTACTATTTCCAGTGAGGTAACAGCAAATGACTAGAAACAAACCTGAAGCTTGTTTTTTTTCATTTTTATTTTATAATCACATAGCAACCCATAAGTAATAGTTACTGTACAGTGAAAAAGGCGCAATCCCAACTATAGTACGTATTCATGGTCATAGTCAGACTCGTACACCATGGTCAGTGTTGTATTATTGCTGGACAAAAAAAAAAAAGCTTGCAGAACCTGGGCGTGGTGTTGTCTAAAAAAAACAACTGTTACGTACTAAAAAGTCCTCGTCATAGGTTTTTAGCAGTGCATTACAATTTCATGCCCATCAAAAAAAAAAAAAAAAGGCGTAGTTATAACAACAACAGCCCAAAAAAAAAAAAAAAAATCTCGTTCAAAGTGTGGCAATACACAACAATGGGAAACTGAACTAGTAGTTAGTATGAGCGGGTGGCGCAAGTGCTGTATTTTGTTCGGCCCCATGATTGGATAATAGACCGGACGTCAGTTGGCAGTAAAGAAGATACAATTTTTTAAAGAGTGGCAGAGTTCATTTGCCCAGAAATCATGGACTTGACAAGAGTGTTCATGATTACAAATTCATGATTTTTTTTTTTGAGATTGCGCCTGGGTTTTGGCTTTCCTTGGGTCAGTTGAAGACATCAACAATAACAACTTGAAAATTTCCCTTAACTGAAGTTCACAATAGAATTTAGAGCCAACGATCTGCTTGCCCGAATCTATCTTTCAGGACTGTTCTAACTGCCTTAAGGACTGAAAGAAAGAGTGTGAACCAGAATGACAAACAACCTAAACTCCTGCATTAATCAATAAGTTTTTGCCTACATTTTTTTGGTTCTTGACCGACTTCGGAACTCAGTTAGTTACTATATATTTGGTGTCTGTGTGGGAAAAAAAAAAAAAATAATTTGTTTGTGACAGCTGTGCTGAGGAAGAAGAGAAAATAAAGTTTTTTTTTTCTTATGTTGACGAGGGTCAAGTGGACACGAAAACAAAAAAAAGATTTTTTATTTTTATTTTTATTTTAGTGAGTTGAAATTCCTAGACAGACCCATAATGTTTAACAGTGCAAGGCCAGCTTAGGCCTAGTTCGCTGCTCTAGGTTCACCGAGACTGGCATAGCATTACGTTATAGCGATGAACTACTGAGTTTACCACAGTCTATCTTGAAACCCTTCAGTCTAACTAGAAGCAAAAAATTTATCAATCTTATTATTCATGACACTAAAACCATCGCTGGCATGAAGTGACAGAGAGAATTTTTTTTTTAAAAGATGAGGGTTTGACTAAGGTCAGCTTTCTCAAAAATCTACTATAGTGTATAATGTGATTTAGTTGTTGTAATTTATGTTTCTTTTTTTTTGTAGCAAGTGTTGTATAGCAAGTTGCCGTTGACCGAGCAAGCGGCTGGCCTTTTGACCGTAGTGTCGACTCTGAAAACAACATTTAAGCCGGCCCACCTAACAAACAGTCCAGCCGGCCAATTATTGCTGGCGGTTTAGAATCCAAGGGTGAGGTTCGGTTTTGTCCATGGCTTGTTGGCAGCTGCAGACAAGGACTCTTTTTTTTTTTCAGCCAATCAGCGCATATGGTTAATCCAAGTGACCACCAAAAACAAACAACTAAACAAAAAAATTATAGAGCTTTTCTAGTGTATGCACATACGCACCTGTTTTTTTTTTTTTTTTTTTTTGGGAAACACACAAAGGCCGCAACGATGGATGAGTTCTGGGTACGGGTACAGTACTATCCGGAATGAGCTCCCTAAAACGTTGTGCTGCATAAGTCACGAAAAATTTTTTTATCAAAATAGCACCATAGATGAATGCCTATAATACATACAATCCCATTTAAACATAATAAAAGTGAAAAGAAAAAAAAAAAAAATCTTAAAAAAAAGCTGGAGCAGGAAGTATTTTTGTTGCACACAACTACATAGTTCAAGCTAGGAAGCTTTCTTCAAATCACAGAATTGTTGCCATTAATATGACCATCACCCTTCTTTTTTTGTGGTTTGTAAAGCTAAAAAATTTTCAGTATTAGTGCTTCTTGCTACTTTTCCTGTTTTTGAGTTCTGCATTTAAGCGAAGCTAAATTGTTGTTTGATTAAAATTTTATTATTGTAAACTTTATTATTTTTGTTACAGTTTTTTTTTTTTTTCGATGGATCATTAAGTCATGGCAAAGCGCTTGTCTGTGAAGATCCATTGACTTATGACCCATCTCCTAATTAATTTTTTAAAGCGAAAACTTCAATGCGTGTGTTTTTACTCGTGTTTGTCATGATAATAAATTTTTTTTTAAAAAAAATCCTTAGCTTGCATCTATTATTCTCAAATCTGCTGCTCTGAATCAGACCTTGGTCTTAGTGGTCACTGGTTATCTTGAGTACTTTTTTTTTCACTCTCTATCATTTTTGATACTTTCAAACTGTATTTTTAAAAATCCACTCAGGAAAAAAAAAAAGGTACATGGAGAGCTTCTTTAAAGATGGCTTGACGATAGCTCGAGTAATACATGTAGGAAGCAGCAATAGTTTCTGCAGATTTTACGGTACTATGCTAGAACACAGTATCGTAATCCAAAAGTAGTGAAACACAAGTTGTTAAGGCACGGCCCCCTCTCCTCTTTCACCCCTCCCCTGGAAACTACACAAGCTGTAAAAAAAAAAGCCACTTCGTCAAAGTTGAGAACACTAAACAAAATGACTGGAATTCAGATCATTGAAGATCTTGCTTGCTACGCATGTAATCTGTAGCTGTTGTGGTGGCTACTTCAAACTTGTAACTGAAGCCAAAAAAAAAAAAAAAATCCGCTCAACAACAACACCACTAACTGTAGCTCTACAAAGTCTGAAGCACAGTGCGACTGCTTGATTGTATAAGACGGCGAGAATACGGCGGGAGACCACTCATGCAAGAAATTGATTTTCGACTCCAAGTGTGGTAAGTATTGATGATGATTATGACGAAAATGAGTTAAATTAGAATTTTTTTTTTTTTAAATACCGGGATATCCTTCGTTGTGAATCACAAATTCACCATCGCTAATGGATTGGTAAAGTGACCCTACTGAACAAACACAAACCATACCTTCCACATGCAGCTCTGTCTCGTATTGGAAGTTACAGGCCTACCCTTGCCATCATGAAATTGATGATACCTGTTCTGTTAAATTTTTTTTTAGAAACTAAGTACAGTGTGGTCTAGATATAGACTAGTAGGGCGTTACGTTACAGAGTTCAGCTTCAACAACTAAACAAACACTAGTCACGCACACTGTATCTGTGAGCCACAGGAAGACAAACAGCAAAAAAAAAAAAAAAAGTTTTCCACACTCTGCAACAATGACAAAACAACGGCTTTAGAGAAAGGCAGTTGCGGCTTGTCTAAAAAGCCAAAGCACTTTAAAATTTTAAACTAAAACACCATACACTAGATACAGTTTAGTAGGTTTAGCTTTTTTTTTTTTTTTTTTTTTGGTTTTAATTTTTTTGAGATTTGAGTTACGAGTACTTTGGTTTGTGTGAGTGAGTGTATTTTAACCTTGTAGTCTTCAGTTTTAATAATTTACATAATCATTGACAGTGCATAGTAGAGTTACAAGAGAAGAAAAGAAAACCCAAAAAAAAAATTACCGTTTGAGAGCTGAAGCTAATGGACCCAAAAAAAAAACAATCGTGAAGTGTGTGTGTGTACAAGTTTATGGGGCCAGCTGTAGCATATATCAGAGCCAAAAAAAAGAAGAAACTACAACAACCCAAACGGGACACTGAAAGAATAAAATTACATATACAGCTTTTTTTTTTATTTTCCTCCTTCTCGCCTTTTTTGGCTGCCAATGACGTTCATGTAATGAATTCACACAGAAATTAGTCAACAACTGTGACAGTCAGTAAAATGATTAATTTGGTGGGTTGAAAGGAAAAAAGAGTGAGGTAAGACTGTAAAGCTACATCAAAAGAACAACGTCCAATACTAATTTAAAAATGTCATTTTTTTTTTAGTAAAAATCATCCTCAACTATGGCAAAACGGCAAAACACAATAATAATTTTTTTCTTTCTTCATCTTTTTCATTTAATTATTTTAGTATCGTGAAAATATTTATTATTAAAGAAAAACAGCTGTGCCTGTAAAGTGTATAAATTACACTAAATTTCACTCATAGGCGAGAATTATTATTATTATTATTTTTATTTTTTCGGAGGCGATGATAAACTCATAAACAAAAACAAAAAAAGTCTGAAAAAAAAAAAAAAAACGCACACACTTGGAAAAAAAAAATGAAAAAGAAATTCTAAGCTTAAAAAAGCCCAGTCTCATCCACCTCATACTAAAAGTACCAAAGTTAATTTAATGGAAACCAAACTTGATTCTCATTTCATAAGAGAGTCCTACAAAACAGCTCTTCATTTTATTTTTTCTTGCTTTCTAGTTGGGATCCATTGATGAGTTGGTAGCCTGCTATGCAAGTATGAAATCAGGGTTAAGAGAAGAATTAAAGCTGCACTTAAATAAGTTAATCATTCACGGCCTTTTTTGTTTTTTTTTGATGAGACTGCTCTGCTTTTAGTACTAGGGTCCATGGAGCTTAGCGTTGAGCGAGTCTTTCTTCGACGAGTAGATGGTGACCACTGCAGGCCAAGAATCATAAAAGTGTGTACAAAAAAGAAAAAAAAAATAATTTGATATTCTGTTGCTGATACAGTGCAGTTTTTTTTTTTTTTTTTTTTTTTTTGGCTACTGTATCGCAGAAGATCTCCAGCCTTAATCTCCAGTACTAGCCAGGCATGAAAAAAAATCGACTTGAACGAAAAATCATTCAATTTACTACAAACATAATCAATAACATATTTTTTTAAGCTGTGCTTATATAAGTGCACCTAGTGTGTTTTTGTTAAAATCACAATGCTATTATAATTTTATTTTCACGATTGCTGCTTCCGCTATTTCTTTATTGAAATCAAAAAAAAAAAAAAATCATTATTCTTAATATTCTGTCGTAGCCACTATTAGGTTTATTTGAACCTCCTTTCCTCTGTGTAAAAAAAACTAAAAAAACCAAATAAATTTTAATAAAAAAGTTGAGGCATGTTTTGTTTCTGTTTGTAGTAAGAAACTGATAGGCTTAGTTACCAACAGATCTGTAGTATCATGATCTATGAAGTGAAAGGCTCAAACACACACAGAAAGAAAGGATTTTTTTTAAAAAAAATTGAAATGATTAAATCCAGATGAATTAAAATAGCGGGGCCCTTTCCTGCAAAATTAGATTGCTAAACAGGAGTTTTCATCAGAAAGCACTACTGACATGATGCAAGTGACGAAAGCTAAAAAAAAATAAAAAAACTAGTGACAAAGTCCCAGATGAGCCGAGGTAAGTTCAGTTTTTTCTCATCCAAAAATAATTTATGTAAATTTTCAAAAATCTTTTTGTGTTCTCTCAACTAATTTTGAGTGAAAAGTTGAATTTTTTTTTTTTTGAAATTGAAAAAATGAAAGCTTTTATCGGCGTTGTAGACAGATATGTGCCTTTTCTACTGTACCTCTTTTTTTTTTTTTTTTTGCATCTAATTTAGTGCATATGAATAAAGAAACGCACTTTTTAAAAAAGTTCAAACATTCAAACCTCAAACCAAGACCACCCTTTTAAAAAACTGTTGCTGTACTTCTACCATAGTAATTTTAGTTCTCAGTGCATGATTACTAAGTACAACTTTAAAACACCTTAATTTCTACTTTCTTCTCTTAAAAGATTCTCATTGATAGTGTGGTTTAGGATACTAGGAGAGTTGAGCAAGACTCCTGTTGTTGCTACAGTTGTTTTGATTGTAATTGCTTAGCAAAAGTTTCAAAGTTGAGAACCTCTCTCCGTTAAAACACACATTATCACAGAAAGTTCGACAGTAGGACTGGGGCAGTGTTGTCACAACTTAAAAAGCCTAACCTTACCCCGACAGAGTTGTTGTTGTTGTAAGATTTTTTTTTTTTTTTTTTCCTTTTCCATCGAAACAGCGGCTGGCAATAAAATTCTGGACTCGTGTCTTTCGGTACGGATGCTGGTACACTGAAACTTTGAGCAGCGCAACGTAAGGTTGCAACATGGGTACGTCTGGCAGTTTCTACAGCGGCAATACCACCAACAGCAGCCAAAAAAAAATTGACCACAACCATATATTACAACTAGCCAGTAGAATTTGTGGATATGAGTTGGGCTCTTGTGAGCTCCCTCTATTTATTTCTTTAAAAAGGAAGGGAAAAAACATAACTGGATTTACGCACTTGGTTTTGGAGTTGGCATGTGGTTACAAGAATTCGACTCTTGCCTTTTGCGATTTATTTAACAAAAAAGAAATCAGTGTATTACTCGCTGACTCTGGAAAAAAAAAAAAACTAGCAGGCACGGTTGATGGAGAAAGCTAAACTATCCAAAGTCGTTGTCTATACATACCAAAGAAACATTGCCGTGATGGTTCAAAAAAAAGTATATTTCCATTTACATGATCTAAAATCACATTCTCACACACTCTTGGTTGTTTACAAGACTAGACTCAGACAGGTCTGGCTTGGGCAATGCTAATTTCCGATAATCAAAACTTAAATGATTTACATGATGTGCGTGGGAAGAAAAAAAAAAAAAAAAATTCAAAACAAAAAAGAACGGCCAGCTTAAAGTTTACTACTTGGGTTTGAATGCTTAATGTATGAGCGTTTAGATAACATCACGCAGGTAGCTGCGGCGTAGTAAGAAAATGACAAAGAATCAACTCTCAGAGGTTTTTATTTTTTTTTTCTTTCTCCTTCGTCATCTTTGGGATTTCTCAAACTCCGGATTATAAGTTGTAGATCTGCTTTCAGTAGACCATAACAGGCAAATCAACCAGCAGCTGAACAAAAAAAAAATAATAGTCAAGAATGGATACAAAGTCAAAGTTTTTTATTATATTGGGCTGATATAGTGAGTGCGTGTGAGAGAGAGAGAAAAAAAAAAAATACGTGTACTCTCTAAATGCAGACATTGAAATTTCTTTTTCATTGATTATTTTATTTCCATTAGTTGTTAGAGACGACTGCTGCTTGCGGAAAAAAAAAAATCAACAACAACAACAACATGATTGTTGTGTTGTAACGCTTGATCGGTTTGTGTGATTTTTAAATTTCTTCTTTTTTTCATTGAAGTCTCTTCCTTTTCTTCTTTCTACTTTCCTTTTCTGGAGGTTTATTAATCTAAAAAAAGTATTCGTCGACATGAAAGCAACAACAACCAGAAAAAAGAAAGTTCTAGCAAAGGACCAAAAAAAAAAAAAAAAAAACTCAGCTAATAAACTCCTTTTGGTGACCCAAAGGTGCTTAACGCCAAAAATAATTCTTTTTTTTTGAGCATAACAACTTTTTGTTTTGTGGTTTTTTTTTTGTACAAAACCTAACGTACCTTTTTTAAAATAGAAGAAGAAAACAAAAAAAAAAAAAACTTAAAACAACAACAAAACAAAAAAAAAAAACAAATTCTTGAAATGCAACAAAAACATTTTTTTTTTTCTTTTTGGACTTGTAAACGTGTATTGGTACAGTCAACATAAACTTTTTCCAAGACTAGTCCAACTGAAAAACAACCTCTCCCCTTTCTCTCTCATGATATTCAATATACTCAACGCATAGTATCCATCTATATGCGTGTTAGCAACTAGCACACTTTTTCATATATAATGTCTTTAATTTCTGCCATTTCTCAATTTCAGAGATATCTCTCATATCAAAATCGCATTACACTACCTATTATCACAATTCAACACAAAAATGGTTCATAGAACAGCAACAACTGCAGTTGACAGCACATTTATGTCACATCACTACCCGAATATCTCTTGCTCGTCGATTCCATCGCTGCAACCGTGTTCTCCCACTAGCCCCAGTTCTACTGCTTACTCAATCACTCCCATTTCGACTCCATCTCCAACAAACTCGGTCACACGTAAAATTTTGACGCCAAAATGTGCGCTCTCGGCTGGCAGCAAAAAGAATGCCAACTACTTTTCTAACATTGCCAATATTGTTTGCCTGTTTTGGTTCAACGACTATTCGCTGCTGAGGGCTTCGTTCGATCGTAAAGCGCCAACGTACCCGGCTCTCTTTTCACCGCTAACGAAACCGACCAACTCGTTCAAGCAGTTTATTATGAATGTTATTAAACACACGCAGCTGCCACCTACAGCCATTTCGCTTGCTCTCTATTACATTCTTCAGCTTAAGAAGCTTGCACCCAAGCCTATCATTGGCAACGCCAACTCGGAGTACCGTGTATTTTCAGTCGCGCTAATGCTCGCCAATAAGTTTCTTGACGACAATACATACACGAATCAGACATGGGCTGAAGTCACGCATTTGCCGCTAAAGGAAATTTCAGCAATGGAGATTGAGTTTCTTTCCAACTTGCAGTATCGTCTGTTTGTCAATGGCCCGGATTGGGTGCACTGGCAGAGCCAGATCAATGTCTGGCTGGCTGTGCATTCGGGCGCTTGCAAGCACCAAGATGCGTTGGCTCTGCAGTACAGCCCTACTACCAAGAAGCGTCCCATTGCTGACATTTTGGAGCCTGAGGACTACCAACTAAATTGCATTAAACCAATCTCTGCCACGACTACTAATATAATCAACAACAACAATATTTTGCATTTACACCCCAAGCCTGTTAAAAGGCAATACCAGCATTACCATCAACAATTTACCCCCACCACCACACCTGTCACATCGGCAACACACATGCCATCGCAGGTTAACACGATTTCACCTATTTTTAACGCTTATCCAGCACACTTACTTTCGTTGAAGCCGGCGTCACTGCTGACGGCCAATGCGAATAATGTGAGCTACAGTGATGCGCCATCGCCAGCTATTCCGCCACCAGTGTACTACTACACTCTAGTGGATCAAAAGTACAAGCTGAACCCGTCGCCCCACTATGGCATTCTGCCTCCCTATCAGCAACAGCAGCAGCAGCAGCAGCTCCAACAGTTTCAACAGCATTACCTTGGAATGTACCCTTAAGGGATTATGAGGTTTATGTGAATGAAGATGTTTGCTTTTTTCTGTTGTTGTCTTATTTGTATAGAATCTTTAATGTGTATAATGATCAATGTTAATGAAAACCAAAAAAAGAATTAAACAAAACCCTTTTCTGTAACTTTGAGTTTAAGGTTGGTGAAGGAAAGAAAAAATAAAAAGATGGTCAGCACACTAATCTGGTAAGAAGAAAGCATGGAAAAGGGAGAGAATAAAAGAAGTTTGCAAGAACTTTCCAACAACAGTAGTAATTCGTACTGTCGAGATGCATTACCCACTCTTTTTGTTTTCATTAAACTTTTGTATTTTTTATTTCAGCTACAATATTTTGAATATGCATATTTTTTTAAAAAAACTATGAAGAATAAAATTGAACAATTTGTAAAGCCAGTTGTGTTTGACTAGGAAATTTTTTTGTCAGTTTACTCTCATCATACAAGTTCTCAAACAAAAAAGAAGGAGGGGCTATTTTAAATCTCTAGGTAACAACTAAAAAACTGTATACATAGAGGTAAACATAGTGGGGTCTCTTCCTTTTTTTTTTATTTAATTTAATTTTGTTTTGTGTTGACGTGCACACATACTGAAACAAAAAAAAAAGGTGGGAAATAACCAACATGTTTACACACAATAATACATGAGAGATGAAAAAACACTCCAACTGGGTATCATTTCTACACAATTCAAGACTGATTCAATCTACAGAAACGTGTAAACAACAACAACAACAAATGTAAAAAGAAAGGGGGGGTATTCATGACAGTCTGGCTTTTGATATTGTAGTATTAAAATAGATTTTTTTAATTTTTGTTTGGTGTTGATGGTGGTGGTAGCTAATCCACTCCTCATTTTAAATCGTCATTGTTGGTTCAGTTTAAATCAGTTACACTGATTTCATCTTTGCTGGATTATAAGTGGAACTCTGAACTACAGCAAACATGGTTTTAATCTACTTATCAAAATTCTTGATTTATTACTATGAAATTAAAAAACACTGATTAATGATTGTGTAATTTAACAACAGATATGCGTTCATGCAAAAATGTCCATTTGAAGTTTACATATTCATATTTCAACTTTTGGTAAAACTGAAATGTCGGTTGCCCAGTTTTTTTATTTTAATTTTTTTTTAATTTTTTATTTCTCTTTTTCCGCCAGCAAGTTAAAACTGTGACCGGCCTGTTTTTAGTCGGTGTTGTTGTAACTGGGTTGGATGCAAAAACTAGTTTTAATTTTTTTTTATTTTTGGGTCAATAACAACTGAAACTCTGTTTTTGTAATCATTGTTAAATACACGTTGATTAACAAGTATGTTCAATGCTTTCAAATTTGAAAAAAGTTGACAAGTTCTAATAAAAAAAGCTGTGAAAAAACCTTTTTTTTTTTAATTATTTTATTAGTGGACCCTTTATCGCGCTCATTTCCCATCAGCCAACCATTCTATTTGAATTTAATACCCTTCCCAACTTCACAACTATTTTTTTAATTCTTTCTTCCTATATATAGTTTTCTATCTCAGTGAATATCGGTTTTAGTAATTTTGGGTCAATAGCAACTGAAACCTGCTTTTTTAGAGTATATTAAATACCATATTAGTTATTCATGTAGATGTTTATATTTTTACATGTTTGTTTGACAGCTTAAACGTATGTGCATGGGGTAAGGACCCACTGATGACAGCTTCCCAAAAAAATTTAGGAAGCTGAATATCTCTGTCAGTCATTAAAAAAGTATCTTGACTCCGCATACACACATAAAAATGGAAACTTACATGTTTAAAAACTCTTTTAATAAAATTTTTAATAATTTTTTTTAAAAAAAATAACCCCCCGTTCGCTAACCCTGTCAGATTGATCATTTGCCTCGCATGTATTCCGTCCGCCATGAGACCCAGAACACCTAGAGGGAATGGGAGAACATGGCGGAAACCACTCACAAATGGTAAGTTTGGCTAGTCTTATTTATGTGTTTTTTTTTAAAGCAGTTGGTCCAGACTGTAGGATTATAAATGTTACATAAATAATTAATTTTATTCGGTTTGTGCAATTCTTAATTTTTTTTTCTCTTTCCTCCTCATTTTAACAAGCTTTATCAGGTCTATTGGTATTTACATCTTCCTCCCCCTTCTTCTGTTTTTATTTTATAAAGACAAATAAAGAAGATGCATCACCAAAAAAAAAGCCCCTTAACCCACTTAGCCAAATAAAATAGAAAAAAGTTTCTGCATGCTATTCACTCTATTCTACTCAAATGTCTGGTTTTATTCTGTCACTCTAGATTTGTAAAAGCGTGCTGCTACTACTACAGTTTGCAGTGTAGAATAAAAAGGGGAGGGGGTGATCCATAATTTGCTAAGAAAAAAAAAAATCGGTATCAACGGCTAATAGTAAACTTTTTTTTTAAAAAAAAAATTTAAAAGGAACAATAACTTGCTTATGGTACAAATAAATATTAAACCTGGTACAGTTGAAATAAAATAAACTTGGCAACTGGTGTTGATGGTGATGACTCTGAACGTCCAGAACATGATACTAAAAGATAGACAAGCCATGTACAAAAACACACACCCTCACATACGCAAACTTATCAGCAAATAACAGTTAATAACCTCACAATTGACCTTAAACTACCGTTTTTAAAAAAAAACTAGAAACTTTTGATCAACACGCCGTCACTTTGTAACTTTATACAAAATTGATATTTTGTTATGAATTAAAATTAAAAAAAATTAAATAGTTGGACTGTACTGAACTATTTGACTTGGTAATTTTCTAGGATTTAACGTGCGAGAACTTTTTTGCAGGTTTAGACAAGAAAAAAAAAAGATTATAAATTGCCAGTTTTAACGTGCTGTTGTAAAAAATTTGCTATTATAGAACGTGAATGGTTTCTGTTGATTCAAAAAAATTTGAACTTGCCTTTGTTAAAAACAAATCTTTTTTTGTACCTGGAACTTTTACAGACAGTGTAAATACGCGTGTTAGGTCTTTGACTTATACACCACCTTTGCCTTTTGTGTTGTTGATTTTTCCAATAAAAAGCAAGCACGATTAGTCTAGCTACCTTTACATATTTTAACGTGTGATTCCTTCTTTTTTTGATGTAGACATAAATAATAGAAAATCAGTTAGTTATTTTTACATCAAAAATTGTACAAAAAAACCCCATGATAAAAGATATCCAGTGAAGATAATAATTAAAAAAATAGTTGTCTCTATGAGACTTTCTCAAAGTAGCATTCTCAACGCTCACATGTGGTTTCTGGCATTCGATGGCGCCGGATTCGTCATGAGTTGCTCCATGTGCATCTCATACATTCAATCTTCAAAATTTTTTCTTGAAAAAATAAAAAAAAACAATTTTCATAGCTTTAAAGCAACAATATGGAATAGTTGTAAATAGTATTATGGCTTGTTTTGTTTACAAGTGCGTTGTCTCATGCTTAACATTTTTTTTCAGCTTGATACCATAACTTAAAAACAACATACGAAAAATTTCTTTCTTTCACCCGTTGGTTTTTTTTTTTTTTTTTTTTTTTTACCGTGTCTCAGACACTTCTAAAATCAATTATCCAAAGCCAGCCAGAAACGAGAGATTTGTAACTAACCAATACTCAAAAAAAATTATGTTTTAGTTAAAATACTGAATTCAGTTATGGATACATTCTCTATGGCACATTGAAATTGCACAAAAAAAAGTAAAAAAAAGCGACAAAAAAAGTTGTATTACGGTTGTGGTGAATCCAGAGAAAGAAAATTTTTTTTGATTGAAAAATTAAGAAAATCTTGTTTTAAGACATGTCTTTATCTTTAAGACAATTTTGACTTTCAGTCAAATTTTTTCAAAAATTGAAAGTAAAGACTTGTTAGCGACCTGTTTTTTTTTTTCACACATGGTTACAACTTGCGGTCGACTAGATTAAACTAAATTTTTTTGCAATACCTTTTTTTTTTTCAAGACGGAAAAAGGGTCACTTTCAGAAACACAAAATTTGCCTTTTTTTCAGAGGTAGACCATTCTATAATTATGAGATTTACTTTAAAAATTTAAAAGTCTTGAGTTCTCCAGTGCAATCATACTTTTGCAACTGCTGAAAATTATTAGAGAAGTACCGGGAAAGGTGCTCATCACCTCTTGTTTGGATTTTCAAACACCAAACAGACAAATTTTCTTACTCTCCACAAGTTAAGCTCCAAAAAAGTTTTTCTTTTTAAATGTAAATTGAATACAGTTTTTCTTACTATAGTCTTAGTTTTAATTTACCGGCGCTTTGATTGATTACAGAATAGTTGATGTTTTAAAAAAATAAAGTACACTTCGCTAGTTGCAATTTAATGGGCTTCTTATACATAGCATCAATTTGTTTTACATTAAAAATAATGAAAAGACTTTTTCTTTTTCTATAACAGTTTTTTTTTTTTTGAGATTTCCTCTTGTGAGGTAATACTGGAATTTCGACTGCATGTGTTTTAAGGCCTTTTGCTCAACATGAACTTGAAAATTTCCCTCTCTCTTCCTTCTCCAATAACTAAGAATATCATCTTGTCGCATAGAAGACTAAAACTGGGGGATTTCTCTTTTTGGTTGAAATTCACAGTACCAGAAAAATGTTGGCAAGATTCAGTAGCATGAATAGTATTAGATTACAAGTGTGTATCCCTTCCCGAAATATCATGTAAATCTTAAATAACACCCCCCTTTCCTTGTCTTGTATGATGAAAAAAATTTACATTTAAGATCTACAAATAACATTGTTTGTCATTGTTTATTCTAAAAATTTTTATCACTGTACCATGAACCCTAAAAAAGGGGTTTCAGCAGTTGAACTTTTCACGGCACAATGAGAACCAAAAAACTTTGAACTTGTGTACAGTGATTTATGATAAAATAAAAAAAAAACATGAAACGTTGTAGACAAACAATAGTTTGTGTAAGCACCCAATCGTGTTTTTAATGTCAACTGTTCCAATCTTCCCAGAAGACTACACATTCTGATAATAATCAATATTATTTAGTGTAACGCTAGCAATTTAGTGATTTAGGCCTCTACTTAAAAAGGTACTAGATCTACCAGACTGGATAAAAACCAAAGAAAATTAAGGTAATGAAAAATTGAATTTTTAGAGGTTTCATTCCCTTTGTGCAACCTGCGCTATAAATGTAGATCTCAATGGTTGTTAGTCTTTAGTTGTTTGTGTAAACTAAACCGGGTTTTCTTGGGAGAAAAAAATGATTTATAACTTGAAACTTGCCAAAAAAAAATTTTGGCTCTTTTTTTTTTGTCTCTTTTAATGGCAATTTTGTAGACTAAACTGAAAGCCTGTCTGATGTGTGTTCCACTAAACCCCAGCCGGCTCAGGCTGTGACAACAAAATACTGATGGAATCAAAAAAATTGTTTTCTAATAGTAAAACTATCACCTTCTGCCACTGCTTTTTTTTTTTTTGTCGCCGATTCATCTTTGAGTGTTTTTTTTTCTTTAGTTGTTAATTTCTGACATCGATGTACTGGTCAGTCACCCTACATGTCATGTTCCCTTATGTGTATGTGGATCAGATACATGAAAAAACTTGGTTCAATCTTTTGTGAAAACTGTGCACGCCCAAAAATTTCCTAAGTTGACCTGATTCCAATTAGTTTTAAATTTTCACTTCATAAAGTAACAAATACTTGTAAAAAGCTGTTTGAAAGTAAGAATCAAGTTTTTTTTTGCTACTGAATCTTTAGACTGTAAAAAATTAACCAAAAAGTTCTTCTTGGTGACATACAGGTAAAGTCTTGTAATTCAATTATAAAATTTAAACGGGTTGAAATGTTTTCTTTGGCAAGTTTTCTATTGTGTGAAATTTGTATATTGACATCAGTAAAAAAAATTACTTTGAAACCATATTGTGGCTGCACGCTCTGTTATATCGAAAAAAGGGACACAGCTATCAGCCTAAAATATAATTACTAGGCCCATCTTGTTGTTTTCTTCAATAACAGTTAATTGTTACATGAAAGCTCTTTCAAATTCTTATTATTTCTTTCAAACTGTTGTTTTGAATGCTTGTGTTTAATGAAGACAACTAAAATCTTAATTACTGAGATTGTAGGATAATTTTCAAAAGAGAATCATTATATTTAACTAGTTAAATGTATTTGACGCTGAAAAAACTAAAAAAAATAGCTATACTATTTTTCTAAACTTTAGCATTTTTTCTCCTCGGCAGGATTTAGGAACTATTCAAAATTTTCAATCTCATTGATATTGAATATCTCCAGTTTACCAAGGCCTATCTGAATCTCTTGAAGAAGTTGGCTCTAAAAAGATTTCTGTGTCACATTGACCGGTTAAGGTCTTTGTAATGCAGTCTAAATAGTTTTTATGTAAAAGTCTATTCCCAAACTTGAACTACTTACTTTATGGCTTTTGATTTTGTTATTGTGGTTGTTGGGTTGTAGCCATATTTGAATTTTGTAATTATACATCGAGGCCATTATTGTTTTCAGCAGGCTCTCTATGTCCAAATAATTTTTTTACTGATTGGCTCATATTTGGCTTTTGTACATTCAGGCAACTGTTTAACCAAAATGTTTTTAAAACCGTAAAACACACGTTTTAACAGCTGTTAATTGGCAGAGAAATTGAACTCAACAACAATCAATCATTTCTCAACTATTTCATTAGCTAACAACTTAAATTATATTACAGTTATTTGCCTGTAGGATTCTCTTCAATAGTTAATGTTTTCTTCTTATTAAATGTCTTTTTAGACGTGCAGGCGTTTTTATTGTTGCTCGAACGCTTATCAAGTTCTTCAAAAGCTTGGATGATTCTCTCGGCTGTGACAAAAGTTTTACCGGGATTTGAATTAATATTGTGACGGCCTAGAGGCTTTTAAGCCTCTAGTCTTGCAGTTAAGACAGTTTTTTCTTTTAATTGGGCATTTTCACTAACTAACTCATCGATTGTTTTGCCCAAATCATGGAAAAGGTTGCGGAGGGAATGATCATCACAATTCAAAAAATTTCAGAACTGCCTCAGACCGCCGAGAAACATTTTGACTATTTTGAAAATTCAATTGCAGTACATTTTTATAGTTCACTTGGAGCACTGGTGTTGTTGGGTTGGTGTTTCGTGGTTTCGAGTGGTGATCCATCTGCCAATTTTTTATAGCACGATAAACATCAATAGGAAAAATCCTAGAATGCCAAAAACCTGTTTGGAGATTCTCTTTTATAAAGGCCTTTCCAGAGGCATCTTTAAAGATTTTCCCAATTTTTTTTTGTTGTTGTGGTGACGTGGTTTCGTGTGTTGCCAAAGCTTGTGTATTTTGATGTTAACATGCTTTCGACAGCCCACACACAGTAACGTCAAGAGGTTGTGTGAAGTGTGATAAATGTGAAAGCAGCCATCTAAGCAAAACCTTTGATTTCCATGCCTAGGATTTTAAGTCACCGTCAATATGAGTCTTGTGTTGGTCCAAAATCAGCAGACGCCACAAAG
>JAKVQX010000233.1:0-24796 GCA_030463015.1 Geotrichum citri-aurantii
ATAAAAGTTTTTATTTCGGGTCTTTCTTTCATTTTTGAAAATATTTCAAGAAAAAATCATTCCAACAAAAGTTTATCCCAGCAAATAGTTCAAGCCTATATGATTTAGTATTCAAATTTCAATTCAGTTAAAAAAAATTCCGTAAAACTAGTAGTTGAGATACAAGCTAAAAACTAACGACATCCTTCTTCGAATCACAATCATCTAACAATACAACTTTCCAGAGATGTTGAACTTTTTTTTGGCACTATTTGCACAGACAATTCAGGGTTAGGTTTATTAAAAAACCTAGGAAACATTTTTTTTTACCTCCATTACCATTGCACGCTGATTAAATCACCTCTTTGGACAAGACCCAATCTATTAAGCACGCACCCCGCAGCCACAAACGTTTTTAAAAAAAAATCATGTTGAGATTAATAGGTCGCCGTCAATTTTCTACTGCACTACTTACTCGTGCCGCTGCCTCTGCTGGTGGCAGTACCGGCAGCCCCAGCCCCGCCACGCAGGGCGGCCCGATTCGTACACAGCAAAAGAAGCGCCAACGCAGCAACGCGCTGCAGGAAGCTTTCAAGTTCAGCGACGACGATGATGACCTAACTCGCGTTCGCTCTGGCGCGATTGATTTTGATGCTGAGGGTGCGCCCGATCTGGTCCACCTCAACAAGCGCTGGGACAAATTGGACCCTCTCGAGCAGGAGGAGATTGCTCTCTATCTCGAGCAGCGCATGCGTGCGGAATGGAGCGAGCTGACGCTGGACGAGAAGAAAGCTTCAATGTTTGTGTCGTATGGCCCCTGGGGACCACGGACCCCACAACAGCCGAACCCTGTCAAGGGTTATGATGTCTTTATCAAGATTATGGTAGGCCTTATGGTCGGTGTGACGGGATACCAGCTGTATCAAAACAAGGCTGGTTATTTGTCGCTAGGTGGTAGCGACAAAAGTGAGACCGTTGCTCCTGTAGAGGAGAAGAAGGAGAACTAAATACCAGGTCGACCAACTGACTGGAAATTGTATATAAATCATGGATGTACTTCTGGCTTTTTTCTCGTTATTTTTGTAAATACTAAGTTGTCTTTTTCAGACTTTTTATCTCTAATTTGCATAAACTGAAAAAAAATTATTTGTAGACCTCAACAGGTTCACTGATTTGCCCGTTTTGCAGAATTTTGATATTTTCAAGAGTGGTTTTAATTATTTTCTAAAATATTAGGCTTTAAAGCTAGGATACTCGCAGAGTTTAAGTCGCAACTCGAGATTTTCCTCGAAAACTTTCAAGCTTATGAAAAGATCTTGTCTCAAAAAACTTAGAGCCGATAAGTCAAAAAATCAGAGACAACAAATAATTGCTTCTAAAAAAAACTGTTCTTTTAAAATCTATGTATATGAGACTCGCAAGGCGGTAGTTATCAGAACATATTACAAGTTTTGCTTCTATACCAAATTTTGATTAGATTAACGTGGGTCATGTAAAAACTTTGTGACCAACACCAAATGTATTTAAACAAGGAAAAATCACAACATGCTGCTATTACCAAGAAAATTAATCAAGAATTAATTTGAGAAAAATCTAAGAACTTTTCCTCTGCTCTAAGGTTTTTTTTTTTTGATATTGAGAAAAAGGTTTGAAATCAGGTTTAAAAATACCTGCCCTATTTATCTATTTAAATTTGTATGGTGTAATTCTCATTGATATAAGACGTATACAGTTGTTTTTAGCTGGTGAAAATTGGGGTGGTAAATTTCTCGGTGATACAGATCGTGTTTATAAGTACTTAGATAATTAGCGTGTTAAAATATTAAAAAAGCAAAAAAATTACATCAATATGCGTTATGGCCTGTGTGCGACTGAAAATAAGGTATTTTACTATGCATGCCAGGTTGTTTTAATAGAGTCAATATGTTGCCCTTAAAAAGTTCACGCATAATAAAAAGATAAAAATAAGGTACAAAATTCAATTAGAGAGGCTTCAGAGAGGCTGTGCCATTCAATAAAAATTATTTTGCTTTGATAACACCGGTCAAGTTATTCTGATATTTTTAAATTTGACATTATTGAACAAAAAAAAATAAAAACTGAAGTGTATTTATAAGTTCAATTTTATAAAATAACTTTTAGAAACTTATTTTATGAGTAAATCTAAATTATAATAGTCACAAACTCATGTAATTTTTGGCAGTTTGTTGAGATGGATGAGTTTCTTTAACGCTATTGTTGAGGTAAAAAATTCAGTTTCCATACTTTGTGTTTGATTACACCATGACCTTGAGACATTAATGTACAGTAGATCAGCCTTTCACAAATTGTAAAGCCCTGTTTAAAACTAATTACTTACTACTGCTAATTTTTAAAACAATTCTCATCTGTGTTACAAAAACAAATAGATTTAGAAGTTGGGTAAAGCTCTTTGTAAAAACTTTCATGTTTTTCTTACACTATTTAACGTAGATATCAGCATTCGATAAGATAAAAAAATTAGACCTACTGGGTTGTGGGAATCGAGAAAAAGTAAAAGCTTTTGGTTCATAAAGACTTCTCTTGGCTTGTGAAGCAAATAATGAGAAGTTTGTCGCTATCTAATGCAGAAGCCACTTGTGCGTGTTAAAAATGCTACTTTGGGTGCCTTGAAAAAACAATTGTTTCCCAAATAATTTCTTCTTTATATACTATCTTTTGAAACAGTTGATTTTTTGTAACATTTTCATTTAAGGAAAAACAATTGTTTTAATTTTATCTGTTTATTGGTTCTTGAACGTATCCGACAATTGTGGGGTTTGAGAGTTGAGCAACAACATTTATTTCACGGTTTCTAGTATTTGCGTTCGTTAGATAGGGTTCCACTCCAGCCTCTGCTGTCGAAAAAAGCATTTTGTTATACACATGGGTCTTGATAACTGTTTTAAAAATTATAAGCCAGCAAAGTAAAATAATACACTTAAAATTTTTTCACTCAGTAACAACTTTGCCTACTGTAATTCTACAACAATACCACATCAGAAATCTTGCGTTCATCACAATTCTTTTTGGTCTCAGCCAGTTTTTTTTTGTTAATTGATTTGCAGAGCGATTAAAAACGGGCAAAACAAATTTACAAGTACACGCCGAGTGCACTAGAAGCTACTATGGTTTGGTTTTATATCCCTAAATTATTTTTGCGAGTTTGAGAGCGTTGTTTAGATTCAGTAACTGAAAACTGCGGGGGTTTTTTTTTTTTCTTAAAATTCAATTTTTTTTTAGCTATGGTCTTTTTTTTTTGGTTTTTGGGGATAACAAGTTCTCTCCATGTTGGGTCAAAAAATGGCTGATCAAGGCTGCAATAGATAAAATATTGTAAACTGGCTCACAGCTACTTTTATACTGCGATCTTGCTAGCACGACAAGTTGAAGAGGGTTGCCCACAGTAACTGCATCAATGACACAACCCCAATGGCTTACAAATATCGAGACCTAAGTTCCGCTTTGCAATACATGCAGCCAGACCCTTCAGTGATAAAAGAAAACTTAGCCTGGTTCTTAACTTTTTTTATTTTGTTTTAGGTGTTACGACTCTAACGACAGTTACAATGCTATCTTTAGAAGTCTTGGCCCATGTGTATTTGTAATCCTCTAGAGCCAATTAAATGTTAAGAAGCCAAGCAACAAAAAGCTTATTTTTCATTTCGAATTTAAAAACTGTGCGCAACCCAAACACTGGGGTGTGGGGAGACCATGTATTTAGGCGTTGTTTAGTTTGCAAATCAATAGCTAGAATTTTTTTTAAAAAATTATACATTTAGTTTAAAGATATATACATCCTGATTGAATAATATCACCCTTTTTTAGTTAAGAAGGTGATTAATCAACTGCTCTTCGTATATCAGTGTGTGATAATAATTATTTACTTGACCTGAAAAGTTTTAACAAAGTCAGTACCAGTTGGTTTCAAAATTGCTTCATTCTCATTTACCCTTTCGCTGAAAAAAATGAATCCACATCATCAACAATTTTTTCCAAATGCTACAAGATACGTTCATCAACGTGTATTTAGTTTCTTATTTTAGGTTCACCTGGCTACAGACAACATAGCATTCATTTGCAGACTACGTAACAATAGCGCGAACAACTCACAAACCACAAATCGTCACTAGTTTGGCTTGGCAGGTCAACCTGCATTTGAACAAGAAAAGTTCAATTAAAACTGTCAATCGTGTTAGCAGTTTCTTTTAAACATTATGCAAGGTTATTTTTTTTGTTTGTTTTGTTTTTTGTGCTATCAAGTTCTGACTCCGATTCCAATTCTTGCTGGTAGAAATTGTGCCTACCGATCCGGTTTTCATTTTCCTGAAAAAAAATAGTATATTTTTGCCCAGGATTTTAATAATAATGCACATTTCTTTGTTTAATGGTTGATAAAAACAACTGTATTTTGGCTCAGAAAAAAATCTTGAGTCTTACAATAGTATGCAAGCACCGTTTATCGTAATTTTTGAGAACTGAGTCTACATTTGTTTATAAAAAAAATTGAATCGTGCTGTTTGGGACTAACAACCACAAAATTACAAAATCTCAGCCAAAAAAATATTATACACTTTCATAAAATTCATTATCTCACATCTTTTTAACTAAAAACTAAAACTGGGAAAACTAGTTGTCCAAAAATTATTCGCACTTGTAATTGAAATTGTTGTAGATCTTTGTAATAGTATTTTTTTGGGGGGTTTTCTTTCTTTTTACGCCAAGTTCTCGCGTTTGACGTTGCTCGAAAGGATCTTTTTTTTCATGGACTGGAGATTTGAGACGTCGCGAGCTTCGTTTTTCTCCACAACAAGGTCTTTAAGCCATTTGTTTTCCATTTCAAGTTGCTTAATTTTAGACTCAAGAGTTTGAACCTTATCCTGTAATTCCTTGGCTGTGCGCTCCATTTGCTGTTCGCGCAGCTTTTTCTTGATGCGGAACCGCGCAGATGCGGCCGTGTTGCGCCGACGCTTGTCTTCCTCTGCAGCAACACGCGTAGTGTCGTCTTCAAGCGAAGTTTCCAGACCATTAGATGGCATATTATTTTCTAGAATTGTTGATGTAGTATCATCAGTGTCTATACTAGCTTTCCGCTTTTTAGACGTTATGCTTTTGCCGCTAGTGCTACTGGTGGAGGAAGTGGGGGATAGGTATTGATGCTGAGTTTGAATAGGAGGTTGTGGTTGATGCTGATCAGAATTGATGATGGAGCTCAATGAGTTTAGTCTTTGTATTGAGGGTAGTTGCTGTCTTTGGTAAGTCTGTTGTTGCTGCTGTTGTTGCTTCTCTTCAAAGATAGAGGAGGCTGAACCTAATAGACCGTTGGCTAGTGAATATTGTTGGAGATTTTCCAGCTGCAACTGCAGCTCAAGAGGTGAATTACTACTACCCGTCTCAGAAGGTGAACTGATATTTGATAAATTATGAGAATGGCCGATATTATTGTTGTTGTTGTTGATATTGTTGCTGTTATTACTGCTATTGTTATTATTGCTGCCACTACTACTATTGAAAAACTTTCTTTGTAGTTGTTTTTCCTGCTGCATGAGCAGGTCATCTACAGTGACAGCAATGTCAGTAGAGCATCCCTGGTCAAAATCGAAAAAATGAGTGTTAGAAAAGATAGAGAGGTCTTCTTCCTGGTGGGAGTTGTGATGCTTGTGTGGGTACTGGTTGCCATTATTGTTGCTTGTACTGCTTGCGCCATTATGGCTATCAACAGGACTGGTGTGACTGGAAGAGCCTGAATAGGAATCAAAAGTGTCCTCAAGAGAGTTGAGGTTCTCAATAAACTGGGAGACGTTCAAGGGTCTAGAAGGCATAGTGTCGAAATATCATGTAAATATAGGATGGACAGGGAAAAGGATAAGAGGGGAACTTTCTAAATGAAGAAAAATTTAAAAATCAGGAATTGCTGAGGGTATAAATAATTTTACGGACGAGACAATGAAAGACGGATGCAGGTAAACCTGTTGAAGGTTTCTAGGGCGATGAAAAAAAAGAAAAAAATCAAAAAAAAATTTAAAAAAATGTAAGTGAAAATAATTTGAACCAACAGGTTCGGTTCGGTTCGAGTTCAGCTAGGTGTCTGCCCTAGACTCAGACAGATCCTGTACCAAAAACACTTCGCCCAGCAAACCCGAGGTTCCCTTGAACCAGAAAAAAAGAAATGCCATTCAAAGTCTCACATTGACTCTCAATGGCAGTTGCTGATGAGTTTGTAAAGTAAGCAAGCCACAATTTTGATTCTATAGCGCAATATCACGGGATCACCATAGGTACAGTTTGGCATGTAAATTGCAAACGCTGTTCTTACACGGGATCACTAGCCTCATGTGCTAACTCGGAAATGGCGAGGCTCGCAAAAGCAGGAAAAAAGCCCTCTCAAGAATCGTCAAATCGGTCACCATTAAAAGCTCTAAAAATGTGCAAAATTTGCATCTCTCTGTAAAGATAGAAAAAAAAAAAAAACAACTGAGAGCATCATTGAAACAAAACCATTTGATTAAAAGTTTGGTCTAGCAATCAGGCCAAAAAAAAAAAAATCCAGACAATTGAACTAGGAACACTTTTCTCGCCGTGTACGGGGTAAACGCTTTGACTCTGCGACTTCAATCAGGAAGTTCAGGGAATCTCACCTTTCTAATCAAAACCTTCCCAATCAAGCAGTGTTGTTTGCCGCAGAAACGACGTTTACCGTCGGCGCAGTTAAATTGCAATATAGCGCAACTAAATTTGAAAAAGTTCAGTGGGCTGCACAAACTGTGCTTAAGGACGAGTCTATTCACTAAAATTGTTTTCGACCCAAAAAGCCCAAGCAGGGGCCTGTAAACCTAATACTAGCTCGTCGTGTCCAAAGGATATATCAATAAACCAATAACAATGGCGGAATAAACAACTAAATGTATTCAATCACATGATATGTGATAATATTTGCTAAAAATTTTGACATTTCATCTGGTTGCAGTTGTGGCTAGTGAGAGTCGGCAACAAGCTGTAAGTAAAGAAACATTGTGGCTAGTGGGAGTTCACAAGCATTTATACAGGGAAAAAAAAAACTAAAAAAACTAAAGAGAATGAAAATGTGGCTTGCGTCCTTTTCAGTATTTATATTTTTTTTTGTCACGCAGATTTAGACATACAAATGTAGTCACCTAACCCTGAATAGTTCTAATGATGGCAAATAACTATGGGTACAAAACAAATTTAATACCTAGTAACGATACAGAGACTTGTAATTCCAATTAACAGGCAAGCTAGCTCTTTTTGCTTTCAAATAGTAAACAGAAAAAAAAAAGATTTGGTATTTTCAGAAAGTAGATTGTAACTGCTTATAACTTTTTTGTTTGGAGCTTGGTTAAGGGTCCTCTCTAGTTGTCCATGACACAATTGATTTTGTTAAATAAGACGGTAGATACCTTTGAAACGCTTTAGCTCAGATAAATCACCTTTGCAAACTTCTGCATCAACTGAACCCTCCATCATGCAAAAAAAAAAAACATTACAAAGTTTTTTTGTTTTCAAACTTGCAACAACTGATTAACAATAAGCGGTTTCTTTTTTCGATTCACCAAGTGCAATTTTCTATTTCTCTGATTTTGGCCTGTCAAAATAACTCCAGGATTGACTCAGGATTTTTACTGAGTCAAAAAATTTAAATCTAAAAGTTTGAGTGGCGACGGCGGTAGCGTACAATTTCTTTGTCATTTTTTTAGATCTGTAAATTTTTGGCAAATATCAGCTTGATAGATGATGTTTAGCAAGTTACGTAAATTTGGCATTGTGTGGCTTGCGTCTAGCCCTTAGCTAACCAATCACGCAAGTAAACCAAAAATTTTAGAAATTAATTTCTGAAATAGGTCATTTATTCACTTATTTAATTACAACCTGGGTTTTTAGAGATGTCTAATATATCTCTTTAAATAAAAGTTTTGTGCGAATGGCCTACAAGTCAGACAAATACATAGACTTAACTTCAAATCTTTATCTTAAAAGCATTGCTCAATTTTTTAAAAACTATTTGGAGTGTTTAGGAAATCAGTGAAAAAAAAGTCAAGGTTGATAAATTCAGGCGGATTTTGAATTGGTTGCCTTTTTTTTTTTCTTTCTATAGTTTGTTCTTTCTAAAAAAATTTTTTTCTTCTTTTTGCAAACATAATTGTAAATAAGTGTGTTTTATTTCTTAAAATGGTTGGCATTGTTCATGATTAATGATAGAGAACGCACAAATGTATGTATGCAAACAAAAATCTGTGAGCTTGACCTCTTAAGTTGAGAGTCTTTATAAACTATTTAAAAATTAACACATTTGTTTTTTGGACAAATTTTTTAATTTACACTAGCCGTCCACACAAGAGTATAGTTTAGATTATGGTAGTGTGTGATTTTTTAACTAAACATTTTGAGAAAAAGAAAATAGCACCACTTGTGCGCATAGAGAGCGCTACTTCGAGAGTCTCATGGAGAAAAATGTATTTTATAAAAGTCTTTTTTGTGTATCGTTTGTTGTGCTGTTTTTTGGATACTTTACTTTTTTGATGAATGGACAATAATAGATTTTCTATCAAAAGGAAAATAGCTAGATATTTCAGTTTTTGTACAGTTGTGAGTTTAAGACATTAGCTTGTTTTGCATTTGCCAAAAACATTTTTCAAATTATATCGGATTCAATACCACCATTCTGTTTTGTTTTTTTTTTTCCGAATAAAATCGTAAAATTAGAAACTACAGTAGAATAAAAATAATATATTTTGCTGTCAAATTTGATATCAGATTGAAACTAGTTTATTCATTATTAACAAAATCTTCCCTAATTTTGACTGATTTCAAGTTTTCGGAGTACTCCAATCCTTGTCCTAATTTTGGTTTTAAAATGTAAAAACCTTGAAAGGCATCACATTTTGAACAGAGAGCTAACTAAAAAAAACTGTAGATTGATTGAAGATCTGGATATATACTTTGAGTGAAATGAGTCTTCAATGTGAAGGCAGAAATACACCGTAGAGTCTCGTTAAACATTTTTCAAACCAATTTCACAGCTCTTAATTCTGAAGAGTTTGAAAATTTAGTCAAAATAGATATTTCTGACAGCTAACGTTACACTTTTGTTTTGGTTTAGTTAATACAGCTACTTTTGTAGAGGCTTAAATAGTAGCGTTGAAGTTACGCACGAGCATGGACTTACAAATGGGTTACAATTGATAGGCTAGAACATCTTCCTGAGAACTAGATAAATTGTTTTGGTTAAGTATTTTGTGCATTCAAAATATTAGATACCTAGATTTCAGCTTTAACAAGAGCCCGAGCTAGATTTGATTTTACTGCTACCCAAATGTAAATTTTATAAAACTTTTAAATGCCTCTCAGAAAAAAGTTTTAAATGTAGGCTATTAAAAAATTGAAGTTTTTAATTTAAAACTTTTGAGTTTACATTTGTCAGGATACTTTTTCTCTCCTTTCTACAGCCGGCTTCAAACCTTATGGTTCTGTCATATTTTCATTCTTATCAAAAGTTTTTAGTGTCACATACTTAGCACTAAAAATCAACTAACACAAGAAACTTGCTTCCCAACTCTTTCCCATCTTTTTCTTTTTTCAATCAGGATTGTTAAGCGGTTTTTTAGTATTTCCCAGTGCCGAATTTGCTTAGTTTTACCTGAATCAGTTGATTTCCGTCAATTTTGCTAATTTTTTTGGACCTTGCTTTTGACAGTCAATATATTAATCTTAATTCATTTAATTATTTTGGTTTACTGATGGCGTTTTCAATTGTTCCTGTGTGTACTTGTAGTTTGCACTGATTAAAACATGTGAAAAGTTACAAACACAAAAATCTTTTGGACTGTTAAGATTGTCACAAGACACCCTTAAAAATAATCAAGCTCTGTGAAATGTATGAAATGTGGTTTGAGTTTTTTATAATCATAGTTACAAAACTTTTTAGAGTGTGCTCCCTGCATGCTGTGCCTGTTTGAGAAAAGTTTTTCCGAAATTTGGTTGAAGCGTCTTGTATATACTTGAAACCAAACACAGTCTTGTGTTGGAAGCCAAGCTTTGAAAGTTTCTATTTTACTTTTTTTTGTTGCAGATGGTTTGCTTTATCAGAATAGCAATAGCCTGTAGAGGCTTTGCTGTTTGCCCACTTTCTGGTATCGAGCTTCAGGGCTTAATAGTATATCTTCGATTTTTCATTGGACAGGGATTAGTCCATGAAGCTTTTTAAGCCACAAAGTGCACAAGTTCCTAATACACGCAGAGAAATTTGTTTTGAAAATCTTAAAAACCAATTTTTTTAAAACAATACTTCTTTGTAAATCCAAACGTGTTTTTTTTTGATAATGTTTTTATTTAATAATTGTACTAGGTTTCAACTTTTTGAAAGAACAATTTGATGATGAAAGTGGGCATAAAAATGGAAAATTCAAGAAAAATTAGTTAAAACTGTTTCACAGTTCAAGTAAATCCATTTTGTAGATTATAGTTACACTGACGTCAAATTCAAATGTTAAGCACTCTTAAGTCATGTTTTTGAGGTTAATAAAGTTTCCAGTGAAATTTTGTAGTTGATAGTCACTACAGTTAAAAAAAAATTTTTTTTGACAAGAGCTGTCTTTTTTTTAAACTCATAAATCAGTTTTTAAAAAACTATTTTGAGTGAAAGTCAACATAAAAGATCTAAATAGGCGGTGTATTACCAAATTTCATAGTGTGTATTGGCCACAGTACTGAACTTGGAAGGAGACTCCGAAATTTTGTGAACATTTTTTTTTTACAAAAGTTAGAAAATGACAGGTTTGAGAGATAAAGAAAATTGGTGCGGCATCTAATATAAATAAATTTTAACAATAGTTTCACGTAATATAGTTTACTTATTTCCATAATAAATCAATTCATGTAATTTACAACTTGCTGCTTTATTCATACTCAACCAACTGATAGTTGAGAGATTTTTATGTATTTTTCAAAGTTTTTAAGCTTTGTTTAGCTTGTTCTCAGTCTTGTTATACTTGGAGCAAAAACTAGCATTTACAACTCTCAATAAATTTCATCTCAGTCTTTTTAAGACTAACAACAAAAATTTGTAAATTTTTTCAATACCAAAGTGACTTCACTAATGTGTTTTAACGTCCGTTTAATTCTCCTTTTTTTTTTCCAAATTTTGTTTGTCGAGATTGCCTAACATGGTTGATCATTCTCTAAATTTTTCGGGTGGTTGCAGCCTAGAAACCCTTAAAATCGCTGTCAATTTTTTTTCTTGCTGACATCACAATTTGTCTTGAAGTTTGAAAAATAAGATTTATCAAAATATTAAAAAACAGTTTAGTGATCGATTGAAAATTTACAGTCAGTCTCAGCTTGTCAATTTTTCACTAACTATTTGCTCGAAAATTTGATAGATAGTAGCAAAAAATCCTTGTTACTTTTTGCTGCTTTCAAAACTAGCTATTTTCTGAAAAAAATTCGGTTTTTTAAAATTGTTTTCTTTAGTAGGAAACAGGCGAAATTAAAAAAAGGGAAGAAAAAGACATTCTTTTTCAAAAATATTAATACTCAGGTTTATCAAGGAACCCTGAGTTGAAGACTCAAGACACATATCAGACGTATAGTTTTTTTACCTTTTAGTAAATCACTATCACAAGCCCAAGCATATAGGAAAAATCTCAGTGAGCACTAAAGTGAAATTATCTAAGAAATGACCAAGTTGAGAAGTGAAAAAAAATAGAGTTGGGAAATCATCTAAAAATGAATCAGTAGCAAAATCACAACGACTTTATTATTTATTTGTTTGACAAAAACAATATTCTCAAGGACTCAGTGTAATACTAAGATGATTGCAAAGATAAATTTAAAAAGAATGGATTCTGGTCTCGAAAACCTTTCAAAAATCAAAGCTTTGTTTTCAACAAATTTTTTAATGTCATCGTAAAAATCTGTCAACAAGCACCTCACTGAATGAATAAATACAATGACACACTGGACATTAGATAGAGAATCAATATCTTGTTCTTTCATCAAAACAGTCACACTTTAAAAATCACAATAGCACAATATATACAGAAAATGCATTAATTCAAAAAAAAAAATGTCTCTAAGAGGCTCTCAAAGAGGCGCTCTCAACGCGCGCAAGTGGTTTCTGCATTCGATGGCGCCGGATTCCCGATGAATTGCTCCATGTGTCAAGGGACACCTGAAATACAATAAAATCCGATAGGTCGATACCAGAAATTGACAACACACTGGATATTAGAAACATTTTTTTGGAAACGAGAACTTTTACCGAACCAGACAGGTTCTAACATTTTAAGAAAGTATAAATATGGATCGAAGAGTCACCACTAATTCAAAGTTATCAAGACCCCTATTGAATACAAAGCTTTCAATCCTTTTAATCTAGTAAGCTCGCCACCCTGTCGAAAGATTTTTCACTAGGCTAAAATGTATTGGTATCTCCAAGAAATTTCTTCTCAGAATTTACGTACTGGGAATTAACACGGGACAAGATTTCAAAGCTTTTGATCTACCGTAGCTAAAGTTCACAATACATTTTATAGTGCATTAGCGAGCTGGATCCAACATTAGTCACGGATAAATTTATGATTTCAAGAATCTAAATAGAGCAACCAGTTAGAAGTACATTAGATTTTTCGGAACCTAAACTTTCAAATCCGGATTATTTCCCTGCGCAGACAGTATTTTTAAAAGACGTGTTTGTAATCTGTCTTTTTAATTTCACTGGTTAAACTGATCTTGACAAGTTTTTTTCGTGGTGGTGGACCCTGAAGACATTTTTCAGCTTTTGCTCACAAAATTGTTGAAGGTACCCAAATTATGCAGCCAGAAAAACAAAAGAAACAAGGGATTTATTTGTGAGGTTTACGTCAAAACAGTAAAAACTACGGCTGTGCGAGACAACACAATACAAACAAATTTCTTTTATTGTCACAATTGGTTAAATTGCTATCTTGTGAATTCTTAAATTTAAGCCATGTTAAATAATCAACAGAAAGTTTTTTTTGGGGCGCAAAATAGACATTTCATATCAGTGAAAAGATTAGATGTTTCTTTTCTTTAATTTTGAATAAGTTAAAATTCAAAATTCAAAAGTCATCAACCTCGTGCTAGTATTTGTTTTTGTAAATGCAAGTAAATCAAATAAAAAGCTGCTCAAAAATTTTGGAATATCTCTTTTACTTTTAAGTGCGATAGCTCTTTGACTTTTTAGTATAATGGCTAGTAATCATCATGGATACAACTAAGCATGATGCTGGAAGACCATCAAATAAACACTGGGTTGTTTTTGTTTCTTATATTTGTACTTAGAAAGTATCTTGACCCCTCTATGACTTGAGATGTTGTTCAATTGAAGGTGATGTAAAACTTATGTTGATGTGCCCTACTAACGTGCGAATAATTTCTAATTTCAATGATACTAAACTTATCTTTTGTGTTGCTTTTTTTTTTTTCCTTTTTGTGCTAATCTAGAGAGGTTGTGTTTCAGTTTTTCCAATACAATTTAACCAAGATCTAGTTTTCTCCAATTAGAACAGGTTATTGTATGGAATGGTCGACGATATTGTTAAATAAAACAAGTTTGTTTAGCGTTTGCCATGGTCTTTAGTTAGTGATATTAGATGTGTGCTCATTGTACGTAATTACTTTCAACAGTTTTTGTTTTTCAGATTTCTAAACACCATAAATTGATTTCAACTTTGCCAAGTTTTTTAAACATCCCAAAGATACAGTTATTTCTTTAAACTTTCTTGGTGTGCTTTTTTTATTTTGTCTTTAATCCCTTCAGTAGCTCAGTTCTTTTCAAGTTTTTTGTCAACAATTTTATCTATCATAAGGCCCTACTGATTCTTGTTCGACCTCACACATTGCCCTGACTACTGATTTCTGTTGACATCAATTTTATGGCATCAACCAATGTTATGTAACCCCTCATTTTTTTTTTTCCCGGGAGGCAACATTTAGCATTTTTTCAGGAATGTCTTAAGTTGCCAACAAAGCGCAAATTTGGATTTTTTTTTCATTATTAATTCTATATAGTAGGCACCGAAAAGCCATTTACTCAGTTGCTCTATCGATTTTTCAGTATCCATAACTGATCGGTCTTTGGGCACCGAGTCCTTAAAAAAACCGATTTCAAAACGGTGTTTAACATAGCCGTAGTTCGGTCTATCAATTGACTAAGCGGACGTGGATTGATATTCTAATAAACATCGGCGAAGTTTCGGCTTTATTCAAATTTGCGGTTTAAAGTTATATTTTTCACGTGATTTGATTGTTTTAAAACTTTGTTCTGTCTTTCATGGCAGAATTGTCTGGTTAAAGTTTGTCGGAATATCTTGGACCAACCATAATTTTTACTTTTTACGAAAAGTCGATTTGAGAATCGGTCTTCCTGTACGTATAACATCGTAGCTCGCAGTTTTTTATTAGTAAAAATATTTTAAACCGTTGGTCCGTCAGTGGTACCCTTTTAAAATTGCTAAGCTCTCAAGCTGAAGGATACATCAACGCAGCCTTGTTATAGTAAAGTTGAAATAGTCTCTCGGATATATTGTTTTTTTTTTCACTAATTTTTTATTGGTATACACAATTTTTTTCCATCTATTTTTTTTTCTCACCTTTTCGTCATCTTTTTTTTTTCTTTCTATTATCTCGTTATCAAAATTTTGTTTGTCAACTATTCTTTCTTTTTTTTACTTATTTGCATTTGTTTGCTTGAAAGAAATTTTTAGTTTTTTTTAAAAAGTGATGGTTCGCCAGATTACTAAACTTCGGCTGACAGGATCGTCAGTGTTTGGCCGCACAACTATGGCCGTTGCTCGTGCGGCTGTATCACAGACTGCGTGGGCTTCGACAACAGCTACGACCTCGGCACCATTCGGCCCCAACGCGGGCGTGGTGACTGAAGATGACAGACAGCACGTTTTTCAACCTCTGGCTGCGCAAAATAAAAAGAGTCCGATGCGCCGACAAGCGACGTGGCTCGAGGCGCTACGTGCTAAGCCTCAGCCTATCTCGGACAGCAAGCCGACTGCGATCGAACCTGCCACCAAAAAAACGGAAAATGTGGAAGAGTGTGCCGTGCAAGAACGCGTCCCTAATGACTCGTTTGCTTACGTCGTGTTGCCTTTTAAGCATGATCCGTGGTTATTAGACTCTTATATCGATAGTAACGGCGAGGGCCTGCGTGTGGGCCAGCTATTTCAAGACCTTGATGCATTAGCATGTGTTTCTGCTTATCGTCACTGCCACCCAGCCAAGCCTGCGATTGTCACCGCTTCTGTCGACAGAGTTTTTCTTGATTCCTCAGTTCTGCCTTCGTTCTTAGACAAATCTTCCGTTAGAAACGTAACTCTTTCCGGTACTGTGACCTGGTCAGGCCGCTCGTCTATGGAAATTACTGTCAAGGTTGCCGTTCACGACGTGGAGCTGCACAGAAATTCAAAAATTGCACTTGAAGATATCAAGGAGGAGAATGTTTTTATGGTAGCTCATTTCACGTTTGTGGCCAAGGACACAAAAACCGGCAAGTCTTTCCAAGTCAACAAATTGATGCCACATACTGAGCAGGAGAAGGCTGATTTCAAGCGCGCTGAGAACTACAACCTTTACAAGCGCAGTATTGCGTCAAAGAAGGACCTCAGATCTAAGCACCCCTCGGAGGAGGAGTCTGAGCTAATGCATTTACTCTGGCTCAACTACGAGGAACAGATGGAAGCACCCACACTTGTCAACCCGTTGCGCAAGAAGGCCAGTCCTGAGGACGGTGATGGTGCAGTTTCTACAGAAAAGGTTATCTTGATGCAAGACACCACTGTCGAGTCAACAGCTTTGATGCAGCCGCAAAACCGTAACATTCACTCCTACATGATTTTTGGCGGCTACCTGCTTCGCCAGACTTTCGATCTCGCCCATGCGTGTGTTGTAAAATCGTTCCCGTCAGTGCAGCCTCCCGTGTTCAACTCGCTTGACTCGACCACGTTCAAGTCTCCCGTGCCTGTTGGTTCTATTCTTAAGCTCACTGCTACGGCTGTCTACGGCTCCAACGAAAAGGTGCAGGTCCGCGTTGATGCCGTCGCGGTCCATGCCGGCACTGGTGAGTCCAAGCACACCGGCACGTTTGCATATTCTTTCAGCGTCAATACCAACGCCACTCTTGTGCCTAAGACTTACAAAGAAATGATGTGGTACCTAGAGGGCCGCAGAAAGGTTCTCGAAAGTGAAAAGTTTTATCTTCACGGTTCCGAAGAGCACAACCACATTGACCATTAAATTTTTATTCATTTAGAGCAAAAGAAAAAAAAAAAAAACCATGACAAATGGAGTATGATATAGATAGATATTAAGATACAAAATTAAAAATAAAATATTAAAAAAATTCCAAGCACACACAATCCATGTGCCTATAGTGTGTACATATTATATTGAAAATAAAAAAGTCTAGACAATGCTATCGTCGTTGGTAATAGGTTTGCTGTCCGGCTTGCCAATAACAAGTTCCTGCACAGGTTCCTCGCCTTCCACATTATCTTTGTAGAACGTGCCGCTGCTGCCGACTGCGTCGTTAGAGCCGACAGAGCCCTCCTCATCAGTCTCCAGAATCGAGTCAAGCGAGTCACGCTTTCCAAACGTGTCAAGCTGCAAGGTTGACGACCCGGCGGCAGCAAGACCAACACCATTACCAGTTCCTGCAAAAAAGTACTTCTTGTTGCCGCGGCTGGTAGACCGGCGGTGGCCGTGATGCGGGCGGTGCCAGCGCGATAAACCCGAGAATATAGTGTTTACAAACCCGCTAGGCCGCTCCACATCGTCGTCGTAGCTGTCCATGGAGTCACCCGATCGCGAGCCATCCTCGTAGTGCACGCCGCGCGGCCGACTCTCGTTGAGTCGAATGGCATGACGCAGCAGTCGGCGGTTGCGCAGCACAAAGAAAACAAGGCCAGTCGTTAGAATAATCACAACTACAAGCGCCACAACGCTGGCACGGTAGTATGCGTTCCACATGGCTTCCTCAATCTCTTTGTCATTGCTATCCTCCTTGTTGTCATCAGTCTTGTTCTCTTTGTTATTCTCACCCTCATTCTTTTCGGCGTCCATTTTAGGTTTCTGGGTATCTCTATCAAATCCAGGTACACCAATAAACTGGTTCAGCATCGTCAGCGACACCTCTGGCTGGTCGAGAGGCACCATATGTGAAGCATTGAAAATCTTGACGTACGTGAGATTGCGACCAGTCTGGAACACACCAGCCTCCGTACCGTTCACATACCACGGTTCCTCAACCTCACCATTTTCAGGCTTGAATCCACCAACATTCTTGCTGGGAGGTTGGTTGGGCTCCTGAACCTCATCACCGCCCCATCTGAGCGCACTAATAAGCTTGGTGTTTCCAAGGTGGTTACATATTAAGTCTTGGTCACCGTTAAACATGAGAACTTCAGTGCCATCATGGATTAAGTCAGCTAGAAGTGTGTGAGACGACGGGGAATTTTTGGCCTTAAACGCCTGGCCGACGGCACCAGAGCACTCTTTCCAGACAATGTGATCTTCAGTCGGAACGTTGAGCGCATTGAGCACATCATCTCTTCTCAAATATGGTGTCACATACTCCAAGTCCTGAGGCCAGTTCATGCCACATGAAGAAAAGGTATCGGTCAGTCTGATGTCGTAAACGTTAACACAGGCTTTGGGATCATCTTTCTTTAGCTTTGAAGCCTGGAATTTTTCCTGTAGTAATGTGTTCAGAACTTCGTCGCAGACGTCACTGTTGATAGGTGCAGTAGATTGTTTAGCCAGCTCCTTTGTGCATTCGCGGTGCTTTTGTTCCACGACAGCAGCAATTGGGCTACCTTGCTGCATGAGGCCTGAGCTGTAGGCAAACGGTACGTATGAAAGATACTGTTGAACGGGGTCGATCCAACCGTTTCCAATCAAAACTCCTTTTAAATCAAGCCCCTGAGAATCGGAATTATTTTTATTTATTTCATTGATGGTTTTCGCGATATAAGGAATGTACTGACCAGCGTACGATTCACCAGCAAGGTAAAACTCATGGCTCTGAGCCTCCGGGAAGATTTTAAAATATTCTGAAAAAAAAGTGATCATGTCGTTTGCCATTTCCTGAAGCTCATGAATATATGAATCGGTGTCTATGGTGCTGAGACCAACGCCAATAGGCTGATCGACAAAAAGGAGATTTGCGTGCTTGTTCCATGAACCGGGGTTCTCAATCAGGGTGTGGTTATCCTGCAGGCGAAATGGGCCAACCTCCATCAGCGCGCCGTCCATTGACGAACAACCAGGCCCGCCATTTAGCCAGACAATTGTCTTTTCTTTATCTGTAGTTTTAAACTGGCTGTGAAAACCCCAAAAAAACAGATTTCCATTGTGATCAGGCTTGATAGGAATATGTCTAAAATAAATAAACGCAAAGACGTTTGGTTAGCACTAGGTTATTTTCAAATAGGAATCAGTGGCTCAACTCTTACCCAGCATGCATTAACGGAATGTGGCCGTGGTAATTCTCAAGCCCGGGAAGCCCGCGCACGTAAAAGTCTGCAGCCGACGACTGTTTCGCTGCGTCGACAGCACCGAACAAGGCCGCAAGAATCAAACAGAAAAGTATCCAGCACTTGTCACTCATGATGATAGATTTTTTTTTGGTTTTAATGCGTGAGTGTTCTGAGAGTGTTTTAAGGGGCAAAAACTCTCCTTTATCTTGCGAAAAACTGAATGTTTTATTTAAATAATTTTTTTTGGCACAAATGTCGGGGAAAAAAGAATGGGAAAGGGAGAAAAGTTGAAGGAGGTTTGAAAGTTAGCCAGTTGGTTTTGGTTTGGTCCTTAAGGAAAGTTCAACCTTTTTTTTTTTTTTGGAATTTTTGAAAATTCCCAATTCAATAAAACAAGAATCCACAGACTATAAACACATTTCCTCAACGACGACTCTGAGCTAAGGAGTAAAAGTATTCATGAAAATACGTTATCTGCTACATTTAGTTTTTTAACCTGCTGAACAACAGTAAAACAAAATACAAAAAAACTGACATTAGATCCTATAAACGGTTTACGTAACTTCATTAAAACATAAATTGACACATCAAGGCGCATATGAAAACTCTGCTGACTCGCCCTGCATATCAGACGCCACATTGTTTTGTCGAAGATTGGTCGTCACAATGCTGGCTGAGCGCTCCTTAGTGAATGACACAAGTTTGGTGCTTTCCTGGTGTCTAAGAGTTGCGCTGCTTGACGCATGCTCATTAGTGATTGGAGAACTGGCGTTGGTGATTGTTTGCGCGTCGCTAAAGATGCTCGTTCGTTGAAAAGGGTGTTCCAACGCCTGACCGTATACAATGGGGCCGGGCGGAGAAACCATTTCCCATTCCCATTGTCCACGGGCATTAATATAAGGTTTTAAAACGTCACCTTCATCTTCGCTCGATTCAGCATCCATGTACATGTCACCAGAACTAGCTGTGCAGTACACGTTATCAGTCTCTGAAGTCTCTTCAGACTGCTTCAACAGTTCTTTGCTAGGGCCAGGACTATTTCTGGGAACATGGGACGAAGTTCCAGGTGACTCAACAATAGCATTCATGGTATTGGAGTAAGGAACAGCAGTACCAAAATCGTTGGTTCCACTACCCGAGTCTGATGAAGAGTAAGACCCAATGGAAGCTGAATTAGAGGTGTGTTTGCTCTTGGGGCTTCCGCTATAATGACTTGACCCAGAAAAGTCAGAGCTTTCACTGAAAGGTCTAACGACAGGAGAGCCATCCTCACCAGGTACTTCTGAAAATGTAGGATGACTAACCATTCTAACGCTAGGAAGCTCATTAGTAGCAATTGTAGCCAAGGATCCACCTTGATCTCTAGCATGCCACCGCTGATTAGGATGGGACGATCTTCTCCAAGAGTTTTGTGGTTTTGAGATGACAATGTCATCATTGTCTGCGCAAACAAACTCGGATCGCAAAGGTGAAACCAAAACGGGAGAATAATTGTTAACAGGTCTATGAACAACCACTGGATCAATAGGAGCTAGAGTATTGTTGGTTTTTTCTAGTTGCTGCATGATCTTTTTCTGCATTTCCTCAATTCTTGCCTCTTCACCAATTTGAGTATCGTCACTTTTGCCGGAAAAAAGACTTGTTGGAGACGCCTTGTAATCGACAAACGAAGATGACATCGGGTTCTCTAACCGATGCATATTGAGCTTACTGATACCACCAGGGGAATCAGGCCCCTCGCTAACAGCAGTAGTATATGAGTCGTGAAGCTTCTCGGTGCTGGCAGTATAGAAATTGGTTGTAGAATTAGGAGTATTAGGAAGATCAGATACTGTTCGTTGAAGACCAAATCCCTTCTCAGGATATGTTGTTATGAACGGTCTAGAAATTTTTCCTTTGGGACCCTTAGTCGAAATCCCTAATTTATTTTTGCGACCGCCACAGCAACAGAGTAAGACTAAAAGAAGAGCAATTAAAATCAAGCCAACGGGAATGACAACACCGCAGATTATAGCAATAGTTTTTTTCGAGATCCCCTTTGAGACTGAAGCTGGAGTTTCACTTGCACTCGGGACAGGAGTCGAAGATACAGTTGGTTTGTCGATAGAAGACAAGCTAAACACAAGTTTATCACTGTCATTGTTGACGTTTACAAAAGTGATCTGTGTCTTTTTGAAACCTTCAGGGACTAGACCGCTCAAGGTAAGATTTTTGTTATTAAAACTGAGCCAAGAAGCCATTGGGGAAGACTGAAGTTTAATAATATCAGTTGATGAAGAAGAATTGATAGCTGAGCTGGGAATAGTGAACGTAAAGAAATTGCCAACAGTGGCGTTCATCTCAGGAAGAGTAGACTCAGTGAAGATTGTACTAGCATTTGAAACAGTAGATACATTCTTGTGTGAGTTGAGGTCTAACTGTATCTCTACAACATTTGAAAAAGTACTTGTTATCTTAACTCTGTAAGTGCTGTTAACAAAGTTTTCGGGAACCTTTCCGCTTAATGAAGTAGTACTTGAGGTTATCCAAGAGCTGTTTGTTGTGACATTAGAAATATCAGATGCCGTCGCTGATCGACCATCCAAAAACAAATCTTTTAATGGCAGATTGTAGAAAAAATCGTCACCAGGCGTTAAGGATTGATTCACAAAAAGAACGTTGGTGGAAAATTGATGTGGGCCAACAACCAGATTAAAGTCTAATTTAGCACTTGAAAACCCAGGAACTTGGATAGCAAACAATGAAATTGAATAAGTTTGAGAAGGAGCGATGTTAGAGGTAGTGGGAGGAGCGTTTCCAAAAAATGCAAAAGTATCAGCGTTAAAAGAAATCCAACTTGGTAGGGGGTTATGCAAAGAGAGCAGAGAGTAGAACTGAGAGACTGGAGGTTCCGAAGGTGAGGTAAAAAGAGTTTTAGGGACAGTGAAAGAAAAGTCGCTTCCAGGCGTTAGTACAAGAGTGTCGGGAGTAGAAACGTTTCCAGCATTCTGTAAAACAGTTGTTAATGCCGAGATATTTGATACGGTTGCAAAATCAATGTTCGAGATTGCAAAAGAAGAATTTAAAGAAAGCTGTCCTGAGGCATCCGAAGCTATTAAATCGAACCAAATATCTTCAGTGTGGCTGGACTTCGAAGGTCCTTGAGGAGCGGTTCCAGAAAAGACTCGGGAAGATGAGTCAAAAGACATCCATGATGGTAGATTTTCGGCTGTGTAGACTATATCAGTGTTGTCAGTAGACGTAAATGTGCTGTAAGGTAACTGATAGGTGAAAGGTTGACCATATTGAATCAGGGGCGGGTATTGTAATGATAAAGGGTACGAGTTTATTGGCGATGCTTCAGAGTAATGCAACGATACAAGTGAAGCAAAAAGCGTAAATTTACTGAGGCCGCATTTATTCCTCATTTGACCGGGCTAATGAATAACGAAGGAGACAGAAGCTGTGTAATGATGGTGATTGTTAAACTAAAGAGCGTGAGTGTGTTACAAAATTCACTGTTAAAAGAGTGTGGTGGGCGGTGTAAATTCTGAAAAGAGCGGCAAATGGCTACACCTCCAAAAAAGAAGATATCATGAAGTCAGGAAAAATTAACAATAATGGCAAAAAAATTGAGAAAGAAGAAAAGGAAGAAGGGGGAGGGAAAAAAAAATGAATATTTTCATGGGTTTGAGATCTCTCAGTTATTGATTTTAGAAGCCTCCTGTATTCAACTTAATTGAGTGAACCCATACAGGGCTAGGGTGATTTCATGTAGACGAGACGCGGATGTGGCTATTTTTTTTAGACAAAATCATGAAAACAAGAGTAGTGTGCATAATCTGCACATAAAAGCTCAACACAGAAAACCCCCAAAAAAAAAAAAAACTTTAAAATAAAAATAAAATTTTTTGTTCTTTTTTAAAAATAACGCCAGGGGTTTCCCATTCAAAAATGGCACTTTTCCTATTTACATTTAGTCCCAATTTGGCTGATGTTTAACCAAATCGAGATCGATGACGTTTAATGAAGCCGGAGTAGACAAATGGCATCAGCGTGTCTCAAACGCTGTTTTGACAAAAAAAAAAAAATGATGCGTGCTGAAAATCACTGAACGCGTTGTGTCACGTTTCTGTTTACAGCGTGGCCACACAGATACTCTTTCGCCAAAAAAAAAAAAAAAAGTCTTGTAAGGCTGTCAAGGGGTAAAATAAATAAAATTAAAAGCCAAAAAATAAAGCAGGGCCTTCGAGTAGTGCGATTTTTCTATGTCATGGATAAATCGTAGCAACTCTGAACCCAAATATCAAAATTAATCAACAAAACAGGATTTTTTTTATTGTCTTTCAAAATTGGAGAAGCGCTGGTGGATTACTAGATACTACTTACTGACTATCTGTTTAAAACAAAAAACAAGATCTCTTATTTGCCATCTAAGATTCAGGTCTACTCTACTGTCACATTCGTGATGCTATGCCATTTACTATTGAGCCCCCGATAAATCAACAAACCACGTTAACGTTGCAAATTTACAACAATCAGCATGTATCGTAGAGATGATGTACTTGTAATTAAATTTGTATTATAATTACAAGTACTGACCCCACAGGTTGAAACGTGTAAAGGCAATACAGAGGGCCAAGTAGCAGAATTTGTACTGTTTGACTGTTCGCTATCCTGTATCAAGTTATGGATGTGTAAAAATTCGTGAATATCTAAAAAAATTTATTTTAAATAAAGATGATTGATTACCCAGAAATGATCAAAGTTTCTTGCAAGAACCATCAAAAGTATCCAAGCTTGAAGAAAAAAAAAAAAAAAAAAAAAAAAAAAAAAAAAAAAAAAAAAAAAGAACGGTCTTTAAAATAAAACCAAACAGTCCTTTTTTCCCTGTCTAAAAATAACTGAGGCGGTTGTCTTTCAATGACTCCCAAGAATACACAAATTTCAAGTTATTATTCTTTTTATAACCGGTCTTTATGTCGACATTTTTAGTGAGTGCCAAAGGTTAGTTGCTGATATAAAGATTCTATAGTTTAATAAATTTTTAAAAATGGCGTTTCAGCTTCAGAATCTCAGCAGAAGTCTTTTGCATTACTTCATAAATAATTGTGAGACCATAAACTGCAAAATTTGTTAGACATACATTGTCCTGTTCGTCTTTTCAGTCTTATTGAGATAGACAAAAAAGAGACGCCTGTGTGATTCATGTGTTCGACGAACCTTTTTTTTTTTTTGAAAACTTGTATGTCAATACCAGAGATTAACAGCAACTAAAATTTCCACAGAGTTTTTCAATCAAGCAAAAAAAAAAAAGCAAAAAGTAGCTTTAACAACTTTATGAATTTGACTACCATTTTGAAACCCATCTTGTTATTAAGTAGACCTTTTAGATCGACCTCTAAAAAGCTAATTTTAAAACGGAGCGCTCTACATTGTGCAAAGAACATTTCTTGAAAATAAATTCAACCATCTTTTAACTGGCCACATTCGTAATAAAAATCTTGCTAAGTGAAAGCTTTCATTTAGAAATTTACATTGATCTCACCAGTATCTGTTTACAGCTGAAACAATTTGCTTGAGGTGTGGTGGGGCATAGTTTTCAGGAACGATTTTCAGTGGATTGAGATACTTTCTTACAATTCTGAGTAAAAAAAAAAAAAAAAAGAAAGTTTTAATTCAAACTTTAACAAACTTACCATAGTCTTCGAAGTCAATCCGGGCAGCGGTTGAATGTATTGACATTTTAAAGCAAAAGCTGGTTAAACAGAATTTTTTTATTTAAATCAGTTTTTATGTTAACCTGAACTTTCCCTTAGTAGATATATAGAAAATCAATTTATTGTCCTTACAAAAAAAAATTTCAGATTTACAAAAACATTTAAAAGATTTTACAAAAAGACAATAAGTCAAAAACATTTGTTTCTACCTATAAATATGAGACTTTCAAAATGTTGCTTTTTCAACGCACACGGGTGATTTCTGCGTTCTATGGCGCCGGATTTTCTAAAAATTTACGTACTTACAATGTAGATAATAATTGATTTTGTTGTCCTTACATCAAAGAGTTATAGATACAAGAACTTGAGAGCAAAAGATATACAAAGAAAGCATTTAATAAAATACATTTGTCTCTATGAGAATAGTTTAAATGTCTTTTGTGTATAACTCAAAAATTTAGTTGTAAGGACAATAAACTGAATAAATAGACAAACAAAAATATGAGATTATAGTTTTACTACGCCATGCCCTCCCACTTTTTCTAACACACTGTAGTGACGATCCTGGTGGGTTTC
>JAKVQX010000234.1:0-24746 GCA_030463015.1 Geotrichum citri-aurantii
AGCTTAAGGTTGTCCCTGCTGCCGAATTCACTGAGCTCACTCGTGCTGCCACTGAGCCTACCAAGGAAGAGATTGAGAAGTTTGCTGCAAACAACGATCTGTCTGTCATTCCAGTGTCTGATTTGAAGGAACTCAACCGTGCTGCTTCTGAGCCTACCAAGGATGAGATCGAGAAGTTTGCTTCTGGTCTGTCTCTTTCTGTTCTCCCCATTGCTGCTTTGACTGAACTCAAACGTCTTTCTACTGAACCGTCTAAGGATGAGGTCACCAAGTTTGCTTCTGAACATAATCTGTCAGTTGTTCCCACTGAGGAGCTTAGTGAGCTTACTCGTGCTGCCAAGGAGCCTACTAAGGATGAGATCGAGAAATTTGCAAGTGAAATGGAGCTCAAGGTTGTGCCTGTTACTGAGTTCAGTGAGCTCACTCGTGCTGCTACTAAGCCTTCAAAGGATGAGATTGAGAAGTTTGCTGCAGACAACGATCTGTCTGTTATTCCAGTGTCTGATTTGAAGGAACTCAACCGTGCCGCTTCTGAGCCTACCAAGGATGAGATTGAGAAGTTTGCTTCTGGTCTGTCTCTTTCTGTTCTCCCCATTGCAGCTTTGACCGAGCTCAAGCGTCTTTCTACTGAACCGTCTAAGGATGAGGTCACCAAGTTTGCTTCTGACCACAATCTGTCAGTTGTTCCCACTGAGGAGCTTAGTGAGCTCACTCGTGCTGCTAAGGAGCCTACCAAGGATGAGCTTGAGAAGTTTGCTACTGAAATGGAGCTTAAGGTTGTCCCTGCTGCCGAATTCACTGAGCTCACTCGTGCTGCCACTGATCCCACTAAGGATGAAATCTCGAAGTTTGCTGCAGACAATTCTCTTTCAGTTGTTGCCACTGAGGAGCTTAGTGAGCTCACTCGTGCTGCTAAGGAGCCCACCAAGGATGAGCTTGAAAAGTTTGCCACAGATCTTGACCTCAGGGTTGTTCCTACAACTGAGTTTGCTGAACTTACTCGCGCTGCTACTGAACCCACCAAGGATGAGATTGAGAATCTTGCGTCTAAATTAGAGCTTTCTATTCTTCCAGTTTCTGAATTGCAGGAGCTCAACCGTGCTGTCAATGAGCCTACTCAAGACGAACTCACAAAGCTTGCTTCTGGACTTGATCTTAAGGTTATTCCTACTTCTGAGCTCGCTGAGCTCACTCGTGCTGCTAAGGAGCCTACTAAGGATGAGATTGTAAAGTTTGCCACAGATCTTGACCTCAGGGTTGTTCCCACAACTGAGTTTGCTGAACTTACTCGTGCTGCTACTAAACCTTCAAAGGATGAGATTCAGAAGTTTGCAGCAGACAACGATCTGTCTGTTATTCCAGTGTCTGATTTGAAGGAACTCAACCGTGCTGCTAATGAGCCTACCAAGGATGAGATTGAGAAGTTTGCTACTAGTCTGTCTCTTTCTGTTCTCCCCATTGCAGCTTTGACCGAGCTCAAACGTCTTTCAACTGAGCCGTCTAAGGATGAGGTCACCAAGTTTGCTTCTGAACATAATCTGTCGGTTGTTCCCACGGAGGAGCTTAGTGAGCTTACTCGTGCTGCCAAGGAGCCTACTAAGGATGAGCTTGAAAAGTTTGCCACAGATCTCGACCTCAGGGTTGTTCCTACAACTGAGTTTGTTGAACTTACTCGTGCTGCTTCTGAGCCTACCAAGGATGAGCTTGAGAAGTTTGCTGCAAACAACGATCTGTCTGTCATTCCAGTGTCTGATTTGAAGGAACTCAACCGTGCTGCTTCTGAGCCTACCAAAGATGAGATTGAGAAGTTTGCCACTGGTTTGTCTCTTTCTGTTCTTCCTGTTGCGGCACTTACTGAGCTCACACGTGTTTCTACTAAGCCCTCTAAAGATGAAGTTACTAAGTTTGCTTCTGGTCATAATCTTTCAGTTGTTCCTACTGATGAGCTTACTGAGCTTACTCGTGCTGCTAAAGAGCCCACTAAGAACGAGATTGAGAAATTTGCAACTGGCTTCGACCTCAAGCTTGTACCTGCTGCAGAGTTTTCAGAACTCATTCGTGCTGCTACTGAACCTACCAAGGATGAGCTTTCTAAACTTGCAACTCTTCTTGATATGTCTGTCATTCCTGATGAGCAATTAGCTGAGCTCACACGTTTGATTGAAGAACCTACAGCTGAAGAGTTGGAAATAAAGGCCAAAGATCTAGATCTTGCAGTGATCCCTAACGAGGAATATTTTGAACTTACTAGATCTATTGAAGAACCTACAGAAGACGAGCTTGAAGAAAAAGCTAATGAACTTGGACTCACTGTTGTTTCTATACAAAAGTTTAAAGAAGTTTCTCGTCTTGCCTCTGAACCTACAGAGAAAGAGGTTTCTGAGAAAGCTTCAAAGTTCGGCCTTGTTACTTTATCATCTGCTGACTTCGAAGAGCTCAACCGTCTTGCTAATTTTCCTACTGCTGACGAGCTTAAGAAACATGCTTCTACAACTGGATTAGTCATTCTAGATGGCACTGAGCACTCGGATCTTGTTAGATCAGTTAATGAGCCTACTTTTGACGAAATCAAAGCTAAGGCTTCAGCTCTTCGATTGGTTGTTTTGTCTGAAGACGATCACACTGATCTTAAGCGTCGTGCTACTGCTCCAACGTTTGAGGAAATATCTGATTATGCTAAGTCTGCTGGCTTGATTGCACTGCCTATTGATGATCATGCTGCCTTGCAACGCTCTGCTAATGAGCCCACATCTGATGAGATTTCCATGAAGGCTAAAAAGCTTGGCTTTGTAACAGTTTCTGACTCTGAATACAAGTCTCTTCAACAGAAGGCATTTGAACCTTCTTTCGATGAGGTTTCTCAACATGCGAAGAATCTTGGATTTGTTGCTGTTGTTGCCACTGAGTACGACTCTCTTCTTCAGTCTGCTAACCATCCTTCTGAGGACGAGCTCAAGATTAAAGCTTCAGAGTTGGGTCTTCTCACTGTTGAAAAGAACAAATACGAAGAGCTTGTTCGCATTGCTGAAGAGCCTAATACAGACGAAATTACTACCAAGGCCAAGAAGCTTGGATTTACTGTTGTTTCGGATCAGGAGTATGATGAGCTGCTGAGAATTGTAAAAAATCCCACCAAGGATGAGATTGTTAAGAACGCTAAGGAACTTGAACTGGTCACCTTGTCAACCGCCGAGTATGACGAGCTTATCAGATCTGCCCAGAACCCTTCCAAGGAAGAACTTGTCTTGAAGTCAAGTGCGGTTGGTCTCACAGCCATCACTGTCGAAGAGTACGAGTCTTTTGTCAACCCATCTAATGAGCAGATCAGTTCTCAGGCTTCTAAACTTGGACTACACGTTATTCCAGAGTCCGAGTACGCTGATCTTATCAGGCCACTTTCCATTACGGAAATCACGGCAAAGGCTGATGATCTGAATTTCATGGTTGTTCCTCAAGATGAGTTCGAGAAAACTTCTCGCCTTGCTTATAATCCCACTGAGACTGATATTTCTGCCCACGCTAAAAAGCTTGATCTTGCAACCATCCCCCAGCCTGAGTTGTTTGAGCTACACAGAAAAGCCGAGGAACCTACTCTTGATGAGCTCTCTGCTCATAGTAAGCTTCACAACTCTCGTGTAATTTCAGATTCTGAATATGACGAGCTTCACAAACTGGCTAACAGTCCTGATGCTGAGCATCTTGCTGAATCTGCTAAGCAGCATGACTTGGTGCTTGTTCCGAATGAAATTCATGCTATGCTTCTTTCCAATGCTAATGAACCTTCTCGCGAGCATCTTGAAACTAAGGGTAAAAATTTGGGACTTGTTGTTGTCGACGAAAATGACTACAAGGAGATCCAAAGAGCTGCCTCCGAACCTACTTCTGATGAAATCATTAAACATGCCTTTAAACTTGGTCACATTGCCTTACCTTCTTCTGAGCACGAAGAACTTGTCCGCCGTTCTTCCGTTCCCACGGAGAAGGAAATCACTTCAAGGGCTGTTGATTTGGGTCTTTCTGTCATTGACTCTTCTAAGCTCGATGAGCTTACGAAGCTGGCTGAATCACCTTCCATCGAGCATATTTCTGAAAATGCTACAAAGTTGGGTCTTATTGCTTTGCCAGTTGCTCAGTACGAATCTCTTGAACGTCTTGCTCATTCGCCCAATCTTGATGAGCTCACAGCGAAGGCTTCTGAGCTAAATAAACTTGTCATTGATCAAGAAGAATTTTCTGTTCTCAAGCGTAAAGTCTCCTCACCTACTGAGTCTGAAATTATGGAATCGGCCACCTCGCTTGGCCTCACCACTATTCCGACTAAGGAGCTCACTGAGCTTCAGCGCAAGAGAACCAAGGAAGAGCTTGAAAGTGCCGTCAAGGAATATGACCTGGTTACTGTTCCCATTACTGAGTACGAGACTCTCAACAAAAAAGCTAACACGCCTATTGATGCTTCGTTTATCAAGACTGCTGCTGCTGGTTTAGGTTTGGCGACATTGTCCACTGCTGCACTGGCTGCTCTAAAGGAGCCATCTGTTTCAGATATAAGCTCGCACGCAGAAAAGAATGGCTTTGCCACTATCAAAGCTTCTGAATTTGCTGAGATTAAAAGAAAGGTTGATGAGCCTACCGAATCCGAGCTTTCGGCTAATGCAACAGTGTTGGGCCTGTCTCTTATTGATTCTTCTAAACTTTCTGATTTGACTCAACAGGCTGAATCTCCTTCTGTTGAACAACTCACAGAGAAAGCTCGTGAGCTGGATCTTTCTGTTGTCCCTACCAGTGACTATAACTGGCTTGAGAAACTTGCCTATAGCCCAACAGCTGAACAACTTGCTTCCACTGCTGAAAAGTTACATCTGGCTGTCATTCCTGAAGATGAGTTAGAAGAACTCAAACGTGAAGTTAACGAACCATCTGACTCTGAACTAAAAGATAAGGCTGCTAAGTTAGGCTTTGCTGTTCTTCCAACTTCTGAGTTTACAGAACTCAAGCGCGAAAAGACTAAGGAAGAAGTCGAATCAGCTGCTAAACAGTACAATTTGATTGCCATTCCCATTACATCTTACGATGATCTCTGTAATCCTTCTGTTGACCAAGTTCAAATTTATGCCGCCAAGCACGAGCTGGATACTATTCCCAAAGATGAACTTGTCGAGTTGAAGAGAGAGCTTGAAAAGCCTACTTTTGAAGAACTTGAAAAGAAGTCTAAGGTTTTCGACTCTATTGTCATTTCTCAGTCTGATTATGACTCTCTTATTAGTTTGGCCAATAATCCTGATTCTGAGCATGTTGCCAAGGTTGCTGAAAAGCACAATCTTGTTGTTCTTCCTGCTGATGAGCATGAGAAGCTTTTGGGTGATGCTAATGAACCATCTCGCTCGCACATCGAGCGTAAGAGTAAGTCTCTTGGCTTGATTGTTCTACCCGAGACTGATCACAAAGAGCTTGTTCGTCTGTCTTCTGCACCCACTAAGGATGAACTTGTTCTTACTGCTGAAAATCTTGGCTTGTCTGTCATTGAAACGTCTGAGTTGTCTGAATTGACTAAACAGGTTGAATCGCCCACAGTTGAGTTTATCACCAAGCATGCTGGTGTTCTTGGCCTTGTTGCTATTTCCTCTGATGATCACAAGGCTCTTGAGACTTCTGCGAACTCACCAACTGTTGATGAGCTTACCATTAATGCTAAGAAGCTTAACAAGCTAGTTGTTGATGAAGTTGAGTTTGAAGAATTACAGCGCGAAGCTACTAAACCCACTGAAAAAGAGCTGAGCGAGCATGCATCTGCTGTTGGTCTTTCTGTTATAAACTCCGCTGAGCTTGCTGAGCTTCAACGCAAACCCACTCAGGAAGAACTTGTTTCTACCATCAGCACATTTGGCCTTGTTGCAGTTCCAACTGTTGAGCTTCAATCCCTCAAGGAAAAGGCTAATCGTTCTATTGATGAATCTTTTGTCAAGTCAGCTGCCGCTGGTCTTGGCTTGGCTACTGTCACGACTGCTGCTTTGGCTGCTTTCAAAGCTCCATCTATTGTTGACATCACTGGCCATGCTAAGAAGAATGGCTTTGCCACTATTCCTATTTCTGAGCTCAACACACTTAAAAACCCTCCTGCACCTACGGTTTCTGAAATTTCAGCGTTGGCTTCTAATGTTGGATTGGTTGCTGTTGAGAAGGCTAAATACAATGATCTTGTTAAACCATCTCAAGAAGTTGTTGCAGAGAAGGCCCGTGGTTTTGGTCTTGTCACCATTCCTCAACAAGAACATGAGAACCTTCTTAATCCTTCGCTCGACTCTCTTCAGTCTTCGCTAAGTGCAATGAATATGATTGCTGTTAAAGAAGACAAATACCAAAAACTGCTCTCTCCTTCTCCGGATGTGATTGTTAATCGTGCAACAATCTTGGGTTTAGCTACTTTGCCTGTAGATGAACTGAATGAGCTGAAACGCGAAGCCACCAAACCTACTTCAGATGAACTTAAGTCTAAGGCAGCTACTCTCAACTGCACTGTTGTTCCTTTGGACACGTTCACGGATCTGGAGCACCGTGCTAATAACCCTACTGAAGAACAGTTGCAAAGTACTGCTGCCCACCTTGGTTTCACTGCTGTTCCCATCGAAGAGCTTGATGCTCTCAAGCAGCGTGTTGAACACCCCACTACCGAAGAACTAACACTCTCAGCCAGTAAGGCTGGTATGTCTGTATTATCTCTAGAAGAACTCACCAAACTCCGTCAAAAATCCACTGAACCTGAACTGGTTGACGTTGAGCAATTTGCCACTCGCATTGGTATGTCTGTCGTACCTGCTGAGGAACTCTCTGAATTGAAGAGACGCATTATGGAACCTTCTGTTGAGGAACTTGCTGCAGATGCTACCAAGCAAAATATGTCGTTGATTGAGTCTGAAAAGCTTAAAATTCTGCAAGCACAAGTTTCGGAGCCTTCCACAGAGTTCCTTGAGGCAAATGCTTCCAAGCTTGGTTTCACTTTGGTTGAAGCTAAGGAAATTGACGAGTTGAGGGCCAATGCCACAAATCCTCCTCGCGAGCTTCTAGAACAGCATGCCTTAAAACTAAACAGTTCTTTGGTCTCCCAAGATGAGTTAGCCTCTCTTCGGGCTAAGGCTGATGACCCTGATGAGGAGCATCTTATCTCTAAAGCCTCTAAATTGGGTCTCTCTGTCATCGGTGCTGGTGCTCTTGCTTCTCTCCACAAGAAGGTCAATGAGCCTGAATACGATGACTGGGTCAAGCACGCCGACACTCACAAATCGATTGTTTTGAAATCTGATGAGTATGATTCTTTGCATGCTCGTGCCACCGCACCTACTCAGGAAGACGTTGAAGGTCACGCAGCAAAGTATGGCTTGTCTCTTGTTCCCACTAATGAACTTGCTTCCCTTCGTGAACCTGATTTTGATTCTCTTCGTCTAAGCGCTGGCAAGATTAATGCTAAGGTTATTGCAAATGATGATCTCTCAATCCTTAATCCTGAACTCCGTGAGCCAACGAAGGATGAGCTCGTGTCCATTTCTTCTAAGAAGGGACTAGCTGTTGTTTCTCAGTCTCATCTTGAAGAACTTGAAAGAGTGGTATCCAGTCCTACCAATGATGAGCTTGCTGATTACGCTGCTCATTTGGGATCTGCTGTCATTTCAATCGAAGATCTTCAAGCCCTCCACAAGCGTGTTGAGGAACCTTCCGAAGAAGATGTCAAGCGTGCTGGTTCCAAGCTCGGTTTTGCTGTCGTTTCCAAAACAGAGTTGCAGGCTCTTGAGCGTCGTGTTAACGAGCCTACTATTTCTGACATTCAAGACCTGTCTGTCAAGCACAACCTGACTGTTGTTCCAACTGAAAAGTTTAATGAAATCAACCGCAAACTCTCTGCTCCTACTAGTCTTGAACTCAATGATCTTGGTAAAGTTATTGGCTTCGTTTCGATTCCTAAAGAGGAGTATGAATTTTTGGAGAAGAATGCCTTGGAACCTGATCATGAACATGTCGTTATCCAGTGCAAGCGTCTTGGCCTTGCTGGTATCACGATTGATGAGTTTGACGAACTAAACAAAAAGCTCAACCAGCCATCTAAGAATGATGTTGAGGTCTTTGCTAAAAAGTTAAATCTTGTTCTTGTTCCTCGTGATCAATTTGCTTCTCTCACTGACAAGTCTGTTCAACTTGACAAGCTCTTGGCAGATGAGTCCGATAGTCCCAGGGTCAGACATCTTGGTTCTGTTCTTGCTAGAAAGGAGCATTTTGAAGGTATCATCAGAAAGTCTGCTTATAGCGAATCTTCGAGTCATGGCGAAAAGGTTATTGACTCCATGCGTTCTCTTGGATATGTTCCAGTCTCTTCTGAGGAATACAAGCGTTTGATTGACAACCAAAAGGAATACAGACCTAATAAGGGCGATGTCATTCGTAGTGCTAAGGAATTTGGCCTTATTGCTATTGCCTCTGATGAATACAAGTCCTTGCTCAAAAAGGGTGGTTATAAGAGTCATGGTAAGAGCAATTCTATCACATCTATTGATGGCCTTGAGAGCATCTCTCGAAGCGAAAGCCCAGTTAATTTGATGTCTGATCTCGCACTTACCAGGTCTAATTCGCTAAACGATACTCCTACTAAGGGTTTGGAGAGCGTTCCTTCTGATTATCTTGCTTCTCTCAGACGTATTGCTGAGAACCCCAACAGCGACGATCTTTCCATTCTTGCTAAAAGGCTCGGTCTTGTCTGCGTTATTCCTGCTCTCAGCGCTGCTACTGCTAAGTCTATTATTGATCCTGCAGACTTGGTTGCAGTTACCAAGGATGACTTTGAAAAGTTCTCCATTCCTCATGAGGAGAAGGTCAAAGCCCGTGCTCGTGAGGTCAATTCAGAAATCAAGAGATCCGAAGCTTCCACCACTATTTCCAGATCTGGTACACCGTTCACCGAGCCTTCTAGAGCCTCCACTCCTTTACAGGAAATTTCTAGATCTGCTACTCCTCTTGAAATTATTCGTGCTGAAACCCCTGTTCTTGATGCCCCTGTTCTTGATACCTCGCGCTCTTCTACTCCTGCTAATTTGGACAACCTTGAGACTTTCAAGTCTTCCAGTTCTGATACTAAGGATACCATCACTTCCAGAGCTTCTAAGCTTGGCTTGGCTGTCATTACTGCTGCGGAACTTGCTACCCTCAGCGGTTCTGTTGCCACTGCAAAGAGCTTAGATGAGCTTAAGACTCAGTATGATGTATTGAGGAAAGAAAAGGACGTTGTGGCTGCATCTGCCAACACATTTTCTTCTGAGCTCGAGTCCACTCTCAAGCGACTAAAGGAGCTCGAATCTTCTAGCACTAGTAACGAGGAATCACTTGCTGCCACTACTGCTGCTTTAGAGGAATCCCAGGCCGATTCCATCAAACTTTTGGAGAAGAAGGCTGCTCTCGAGGAAGAATTCAAAAAGCTCCAGACCACGACTGCTGCATCTATGGCTGCTTCTGCTCTTGCTCTCGAGACTGCTCAAAATGAGGCCAAGAAGCTATTACAAGAAAAGGATGATATTGCTTTGAAGCTTGAAGAAACCAAGAATGCTTTAGCTGAAGCTTTAGAATCTATTGAGCAGTTTGAGGAGAGAGAGCGTGTTGTCAAAGAGCTTGAAGATTCTCAACTTGCTAACAAGCAATCTTTGGAGAATGCTTTGATTGCTCTTGAAGAAGCCAAGACTGCCACCTCCAAGCTAACCGAAGAACATGCCAAGCTTACTGAAGACTTAGAGAAGGCTCAGAATGCCAACGGCGAATCCCTTACAGCTGTTACTCTTGCACTTGAAGAGACTAAGTCGCAACTTGCTTTCACTCTAGAAGAGAAGGCTCAGCTCGAGGCTGATCATAAAGAGGCTCGCAATTCACATGCTGCTGCTCTTGCTGCTGCTGCTCTAACTCTTGAAAGCGTCAAGTCTTCACATTCTAAATCTCTTGTTGAGAAGGAGACTCAAATCAAAACAATCACTGTTAGCAACACTGAGGAGCTGGCTGCTACCACACTTGCTCTTGAGACTGCCAAAAAACAAGCCGATAAAGCTGTTTCTGAGCGTGACTCTGTTATTGCTGAGCTTGATCAAATTCGGAAATCTACTATTGAGTCTCAGACTGCCACTGCTGAACTTGAAACAGTTAAATCCCGCCTTGCCGAGCTTGAAGCTTCTGAAAAAGATGCCCTAGTGAATATCAATATTCTGACATCTGAAAAAGAGCGCCTTGCTTCTGAACTTGAAAAGGCCCAATCACTGTCGACCGACAAGGATGAGCTTTTTGTCACTCTAAGTGATAAAGAAGCTGAAATTGAGAAGTTGAAGCAAGAACGCGACACTCTAAAGGCCGACGCCGAATCTCCCACCATTGACTCTGTCAAGTCGAGCGCAAACACTCTTGGTCTCACTGTTTTGCCTCATGAGTTGTTCAACTCTCTGAACAAGAGTGTAGCAGATGCTTCCCGTCCCAAGGAGTACTCCTACAAGGAGCTACAGGCGCTTGCGAAAAAGCAGGGATTCACTTTAGTTCCTGAATCTGAAGGTAGTCCTGTTGAGGCAAGGGCCAAAAGCCCTACTGCTGTCGTTCCTTTATTGATGCCTGGTTCCAGACGCACGTCTACTTCTAGCATGTCTTCGCCTAGGTCGCCTTCTTCTAGTCCACCTCTCGCTAGCCTTTCCATGGAAACTATTAGTAACGAGGCTTCTAAACGTGGCCTTGTTTTGATCTCTCAAAAGGAGCATTCAATTCTGAAGGACGCTTTCCCTGGTGATTTGTCTATTGACGAGTTACGTCAACGCGCTTCTTCGAAGAACCTCCATGTTCTTACAGACGACGATTTCCAGACCTTGAAGTCTACTCCTTCCGCCCGTGTGGTCAACGAACGCAGTCTTAAGGCCGATGCAGAAAGACTTGGTTTTACCTTAATCTCTACTGAAAAGTACAACGACTTGAAGTCCAATGCTACTGGTTCTAACTCTACGACTAGTGATGGTTTTATAACTGTTCCCGTTGACGTTTATAATGAGCTTTCTAATAGACGATCATCTTCTGAGACATTGACTCGCGAGAAAGTCAAGGAGGAAGCTGACAAGATTGGTCTTGTCACGATTACTGCTGAAGAGTATAATGCACTGAAAAAGCAGAAAAATATTACTAGCGATATCCCTGTTTTGAGAGAGGTCAATGTTGGTACGGTCCCTGGCACTGATGGTAGAACTGGCTTTAATGACCACAGATGGTCTGCTTCTGTTCACTCCCCGAGATTGTCTGAACCCCCCAGTTTTGTTTTAGGTAACACTTCTAATCTTGGCCAACTGTCTTCTACGGCTCAAGGTACGAATGATAGTGAAAATTCTATCAACAATAACAACCATAGCACTATTGGTACTTCCAGACAATTGTTGGGTGCGCCCGTATTTAAGACACCTGGTGCTCGCGAAGCTGAATCTAATATTCGTGATAGCCAGAGCCCTGTACCTGGAAGTGTCATGAACTTAAGCACAATGAGTGTTGGTACTCATGTCTCACTTGCTGATAAACATCTTGTTTCTGTTATTACCCAGGTGGTGATTGGCGAGTACCTTTTCAAGTACACTAGACGTCTTGGACTGAGCGGTATCTCTGATAACCGTCACGAACGTTATTTCTGGATTCATCCCTACACGTTGACTTTGTATTGGAGCGTCGATAGCCCCTCTGGCCAGTCTAGATACGGTAAAAAAGCCAAGTCTGTGGCTATAGTTAATGTTCGCCAAGAGGAGGATTCCAATCCCCTTCCTCCCGGCCTTTTCCATAAGTCAATTGTCATTATGACAGCCGATAAACGGATGCTCAAGATCACTTGTCCTACGCGGCAACGTCACAATATTTGGTACAGTGCGTTGCTACATCTGCTCAAGCGGTCTGCGGACATTCCTGCGACTGACGAAGATGGAGAGGATTTTATTGGTGATTACAATGAGGACGAGCGGCTCCATCAGGAGAGAGCTAAGGCACATATGTCGCCTGGCCGCCCCATGAGCCGGATGTCATCTCTCAGACAAGGGATCGCTCCTGAAATGAACCGATCCCGATCTTCGCGCAGTAGCCTTGTGCCACAGTCGCGTATTAGCTCGTATGCCCCTCCTCGCCGGCCAAGCACAATTCACAGTGACTCTAGAAGTGTGTCTTCTCGGCTGAGTGAGGCTGCATCACCTCTGCTAGATAAGTTTACAGGTGCCCGCCAAGAGTAGACGGAATGTTGATGGATTTTGATGAACTTTTTATTTCTTGTTTTTATTTCTTGATTTTCTTACTTTTTTTTACTTTTTTTTTCGTTGTTTTATTGCTTTATTGTTTTTGTATTTCCAGACTTTGATTTTTTAAATGGAATTTTTTCTTTGTGAACTCCATCGTAAGCTTTTGTTATTTCCATTTTTGGCTGAATGTGCGGCATTTGGCTTGTCCCTTTCCAAGTCTAAAGAGCTATGCTTTATTACTTTAATGTCTTTTCTTGCATATTTTTTTTTAAATACAAGCACACTCCCATATTTTTCTCCTGCTTTTAATTCTTTTGCAAAAGTTGCTTTTAGTATCTATGACTCGCTAGGCTTTAAAAATTAGAAATGATCCCACCATCTAATACTCGTCGTGAAAGTACAATAGCTCACGAAGACCACCTGATCAACGTTAACAGACTGGCGACTACACAACCCAACGCTTCGTCTAGTCAATCTCCGGACTTTTCCAACGCAAATTACACACCACACTTTCTCTCCACAACCAACACCACAGCGTTTTCGTCAAACGTTGATGAGGAGAGCAGCGACGAGGCAAGCAAAGATACTACTAATCTCATGTCGTCGTCTCCATCTATATCAAACATGCCTAACCTTCTGACTTCTACGTCTGGACATCGCCGGATTTCGCAATTTCAGGGCCAACTCCCAGCACAGTCCAAAAGCCTCAAACGGACGGGCAACACAAGTGTCAAACAATTAGAAACACGGGAGTTTGTATCGCCACGCGTTCTTTCTTTAAGCGAGTTTTTGTACCAGAAGGGGTTTTTGAATGGTGTGTCTTCGGACGTGACAATTGTCTGTTTTGGTCGTGAGTATCATTTACATAAGCTGATTTTGAGCCGATCATCATTTTTTGCTTCGCTGGTCAGCATCGAATGGGCGGCCGATGAACAAGAGCTACATCGACCACGAAAGCTTACAATTGACTTTGCAAACGACGAGAATGTGACACAGCAAGCGTTTGAGCTCGTGTTGGCTCGATTGTATGGGCATGAAGACCACAGCAAAGAGAAGCCCCATGTCACAAATTTACTGGCTGTGGCCAACTTTCTCGATCTGCCAGAGGTTGTTGATTACTGCGTAGCTGAGATCATCAAATCAGTGGATGTCCACAACATTGCTCCTTTGCTTCATTTTGCGACTAAATACGAGTACGGCAATGCCAGTCGTGAGATTATTAACTCGTGCAAGACATTTTTGTGTACCGAGGGTTACGAGCTCCCACGCAACGTTTGGGGAGAGATTCCCAACGAAATTGCTGCAGACGTGATTACTGCGGACGGGTTCTTTGTTCCAACTGAGTGGGATAGAGTTCAGTTCATGGTTCTCCTATATAGGTACAAAGTAAATTTATTGAGAAAAGCCAGGGGTGGGAGCAAACGGTTGACCAAACTTCAGGCCGAAGAACTCCAGCCGTTGCGTGATGCTCTCAGCAACCGACTGCATTATTGTCATCTCACATATGCACAACTGGAGCTTCTGGAGGGTCTTAAAGACTACCGCGGTGGTTTACTAATAAAGCGCGAATCGCTAAGAAACGCTCTGTGGCTGCAGACAGGTCTCCGGCATAAAGTGATCAGCGCAAAAGTCGACCAGCAAGAGCTCAAGCTCAGTCGTATTTTCAACTTCCAAAAGAAAGTATTTGTTGATGAGGAGTTCAAAAATATTGAGAAGCACTTAGATGAAGATGATGATGAGGACGATGCCGTTCCTGATGCTGGTAGCAACCCATCAAGTCTGAACGATGAAAGATTAACAGAGGCATCAGATGCATCTCGAAAAAAGAATAAAGATAGCGAGAGTAGCTCTCTCAGGGATGATATGTCTGGTGGTGAATCCGAAGACTTTGACGAGGATGATGAGGAAGAGGATGACAACTCATCGCTTTACAGCGAGAGTGCACGCGTCTTTTACCCGATCCCCACCGACTATAGCGGTCTTGATTCGCAAGAAATCAAGGGTTCATCCTCTGAAATTGCTAGTGTCACAAAATTTCCTCCATTTCGGTTTTCAGTCAAATTTGACGACGTGACCAAGCTCAAGGTCGAAAAGCGTGTGTACTCGCAAACGTACTGGTATGCTGGCTCATACTGGAATATTTACATTCAAAAAGTACAACACAAAAAGGGCCATCAGCTGGGCGTGTACTTACACCGTGGTAAGCTAGATTCAAATACGCCGAGCAGTAACCTGCGACAAGACGAAAGGTTGGCCCTTTTTGACTTGAATGACGATGAAGATGGCGGGTTGAGCACGCAATTTGGGGGTGGTCCGCTAACATCGTCACGGCGACCACGGCTACCGGACCCAGTATCGCACGGCACGGGTAATTTAGACGGACTTACATTTGATCTGGCAACGGGCGCAGGCGGATCCTTACTGGATGGTACTGTACCCTGGGCTGAAGGTGACGATGGCATGAACCGGACCAGTAGTCCGCTTGGCGGAAATGAGGCCACACTATATGATGACGAGCTGCGATTGCGTTTAGACAACTCGCCAGCTCCACATGATCTAGAGTGGACCCCACCATCGCCGCCGTTTGACGGTAGTGCTGCACTTGCCGCGGCGTCGATTGCGGCGGAGGCGGCGGCGCAGGGAGCAGCATCCGCTGACATTGTAGCCATGTTTTCTAACCCACCGACTCCCATCAACAATGGGAACGCGGCATCTTCGATTCCGACGGCGTCTAATCGGAAGACTGGCGGCAGTATCACTGGGAACGACTCTCACGAAGCGGCCAAACCCGAGTACCTAGACACGCGACGCGTTATTCAAGCATACTTTGAGATTTACACTCCACCGCGCAAAAAGGGTGCCGACATGACGTGCTTCTCGTCATCGCCAGATAGCTTTAAATTTGCACAATCTTGGGGCTGGAAATCATCACCGCTGTGTGCTGCAGCAGAGGAGATGATGAAGGGTGGGCGCTATTTAAAGAATAATGATGCGCCGGGGCTCCGATTCATGATTGTTGTCGGACTTGTTTAAAATTGAGCTTTTTTTTATTTTTGCTAATTTTTTTGTGTCTAATACGTAAATTTATTTACATTTTTTTTTTTTTCTTTTTTCCTATACATATCACAAGTTAAGAATTATACCCACTCGACGGCCCACTTGAGGGTCTCACCGGCGCGGAACGGGATGACGGACTCTTCGCTGTCGGCATCACCAATGACGCTTGGAACAACGTTGTCGCGTCTGACTAACACAACCTGTCTGTCAGACTGGTCAACAAGGTCCTCCTTCTTGGTGATCTGGTAAAACTCTCTACCAAATTCGGTGACAAAGCCGCGGAGCTTGTCCAGCTTGCCGACCTTGTCGAAAACCTCAGCAGCGTAGGGAATAGCATGCGACTGGGTGTAGACACCGGCAGCTGCTCCAGAGGTCTTGGTCTTGTTCTTGCGTGGGTGCGGCGCGGAGTCAGTGCCGAAGAAAAACTTGGGGTTGCCGGAGGTGGCAGCCTCAATCAAGGCATCGCGGTCGTCGGGGAACTTGGCAACGGGTTTGCAGAAATTGAGAGCGTTACCGCCCCAAGAGTCGACAGTCAAGTAGAGGTGATGGGCAGTGATAGTCGCAGCAACTGTAGGGCCGCACTCCTTGACAGCCTCGATGGCAGCGCGCGACGTGCAGTGCTCCAGCACGATACGGAGCTTGGGGAACTTGTTGTGCAGCAACTTGAGAGTAGGCAAAAACTTGTGCTCAGCGTTAAGGACATGGATGTCATGGCCACTCGGGCACTCGCCGTGAAGGTTGAGTACCATGTTGTGCTCCTCCATAGCCGCAAAGGTCGGGTAGAAGGGCTCGTAGCTGCTGACGCCGTGCTCTGAGTTGGTGGTGACGCCGGCGGGATAACACTTGACGCCAGTGATGCCGAGCTTAGCCGCCTTGGCAATGACCTCGGGTGTGATAACAGGCGAGAGGTAAAGAGACATAAGGAAGGTAGTCGAGGGCGAAAGCTTCTGCAGAGACTTTTGGTACTCTAAGACAGTGTCGGGGTCCGTAAGAGGCGGGACCAGGTTGGGCATGACAAAGACAATGGAAACACCGCCGGGGGCAATGGTAGGGGTGACGAGCTCCTTCATGGCGCCATCGCGCAGGTGGACGTGGAAATCACCAGGCTTGCCGAGTTCAATTCTGTCAGTGGACATTGGTAGTTGTAGCTGTTAGAGACGAAAGTGCGATGTAGCTGTTGACAGATATAGACTGTAGAGGAAATCGAGCAAAAGTCGAAAAGTGAGTCTTAAAAAAAAATTTTCAGTGTCTGAAAGCAACAGGGTTTTTTTTTTTTTTTGTGGGGGGAACCGGCCAATTGAAAAAAGCGACTTTCCAAGCAAAGCAAAAACAAGACTCTTGCAAATTATTAAAAAGAAACTGATCTCATTAGTATTGAAAGGTACTATAACCAGATACCAATAGAAATAATGTATAGAGGTTATAGTTATAGTTTAGTACCTTTGACAAAAGTGTGTTTGGATTTTTCAACCATTGCGCATTCACCAAGACTTTGTGCATCTAAGTTGGCATGCCGTTAACATGAAGATAATAGGAAGAGAGAAAAAAAAAACATAGAACTGAATAGATTGTTGCTAACTCGATAAATCTATAAATCCGGGCCGCTTGAAAACTTCCACAGTGTTTGCCTTAAAGAAATCACTGGGGTTAATGAATAAGATGGTAATTCTATTTTTTTTTTAAAAAAAAAAAACTACACTTGAAAGTCAAACAATAAAAAAAGTAGAAAACATCTGTACAATAAGTTATACAGTCGCCTTAATTAAAATAAACAATCTTAAGTAAAATCAATAGTAAATAAACCTGTTTTATAGAGTTACACAGTTTTTTGTTCTTTGATATTGACCTTATACATGGAAAAATTTACAAGATTTATCGCAACTGGTCAAAATAATAAAAAAAAATTTGTAGCCCTATCAAATGCCTAATCTACGAGCGCTCTCTATTGCTGCTGTTTTAGCGGTTTCAAATTAACAAAATTTCAACCACTGTTTTTTTTTTTTTTTGTCAGTAAATAGTTTTGTTGTGCTGATTTGTATTTAAAAAAAAAAAAGACATCTTATTCTATCGGTAGAATTAATTACAAACAAATGAATAAACAATATTTCAGTTGTAGTTTTGTGTTGTTGAAAGTAAAGTAAAGATTTTCATGCCTGGGTAATAGTGATAAGATCAAGTTTTTTTTGTACAACTTCAAACACTTTGTTACTGTACATTCAACGCTTTTTGTAACTAATGGAACATTTTATTGTATAATATCTACTTAACTTAGATCCAATTTGTTCCAAATCAATTTTTGAAAGTTCTAGATCTATTCTCTGGTAGCGTTTTAGAAAGTCTTCTTGCATCAACAACGATATTCTATGCAAGCTGAAATTCAACTCAGTAGTTTATTATTAAACTTGTTGTATTGTAAAGTCGTTGATTAGCATTTTTTTCAAGCTTAACTTATAAAGATATGGCTAATCATGTCTGTATTGAATTGGCCTGTTCAGTTTGAACGTCATCGGTAGCCTTTTTGAACGTTCACTACTGTTAAAAGACTAAGATATGTTATACATACAAGCTTTCATGAATACACTTATAGATTAATTTTTTCCAAGATTTATGTGTGAAATAATTTGTTACCAATGTGTCGAAATTAACGTGTCTTTCAAAAAAAAATATATATATATTAAAGGCGCCAAAGCCATTTTATGTCCAAAGTGTGAACTTTTCAAATAACCATTTTAAAGTTTTCTTGTTCTGTCATTATTTCAACAAAAGTTTGCCGTAATTACCCTAATTGTATATTCATCCATTTTTGGTAGCCATTATAGTTATATCCTAATTAAGAAATAGTGAGTTTTATTCACGTGATTAATACGTGTCCGTTCTTTTTTTTCACACACTTAAAAATCATCCCAAATTTTGGTTTTCTTCTTGGAGTTTATACCCTCGAACTGTCGACACTTCAGATCTGTTCTTTGATTGTTCTCTGGCCTCAATTATTTAATGGCATAGCCCACTATAATTCTTCTTTTTTTATTTTGAAATTTTTACAGCCAGTCCGTCTTTCCAAAAAAATTTTTTGTTATGAACATCTTTAGATTCTTAGCTGATTTCTCACACGTTGTGTCAATCCTGATCCTTCTCCAGAAGATTCGGACGTCCAACGCAGTGGCCGGTATCTCATTCAAGACTCAGGCCCTGTATGCCTTGGTATTTGTCACTCGCTATCTTGATCTTTTTTACAAATTCCACTCTGTTTACAACTCTCTCATGAAGGTCTTTTTTATTGCGTCCTCATTTTACACTTTGCACCTTATGCGCAACAAGCTGCGCGCCGAGAATGCCGCGAGTCTGGACACATTCCCTGTTCAATATATTTTGGCGGGAGCTGCTGTGCTGGCTGTTGCGCTACCCTCAGAGTTTAGATACACGCCTGCTGTAATTCTCTGGAGTTTTTCACTGTGGCTCGAGAGCGTTGCCATCCTACCCCAGCTCTTCATGCTGCAGCGCACCGGCAAAGCTGAGAACCTAACCGTACACTACATCTTTGCCCTGGGCCTGTATCGTGGTTTTTACTTGCTCAACTGGATTTACCGCTACTGGTTTGACGATTGGTTCTCTTTGATTTCATTTGTCACTGGCCTTATTCAGACTGCGGTTTACTCGGACTTCTTTTACATCTACTATAAAATGATCATGAAGGGCAAGAAGTTCGAGCTTCCTCAGTAATCAATTCCAATACTTATCCCTTCATTCCTCCTCCTGTAATGACAAATAAATATATTTATTCTGTACTACACGTCTATGGAGTCTTCATCAGACTGCCACTCTGTCTCAATAATTAGTCTGGTCAGACTCTATCTTTTCATTAATTCAACCGGTCTTAACCGCTTAGTCCCGCTTAAGAGGGAAGTACTCCTTGCGGACACCCTCTTTAGTGACTATCAGAATTTCAAGTCCGTCACCAACGTGAATGTGTCTCTCAGTAGCCGACGAAAACGCGTCTTTGACTAGCTTCAGCACTTCGTCGAGCGTCAGGAAAGTGCGTGCCTTGGGAATTGAGTTTGTGCCAGGCTCGTACTGGTTCTTAAAGTTGACCTGGTTATCCAGGAAAGGCATAATTAGCGACGCCGCGGCGCCACCGGCGCGGCACTGCTCGCGCTCGTAGGAACCAACAGGATCGAAAGAGTAAACAGCACCGCGGCCCTCCTCGTCCAAACCAGCAATGATAGTGTGCACGTAGTAGGGGAAAAAGCGCTTTCCGTACAACAGATTCTGAATCAGTCGGGCGCACGACGATGTCTTGAGCGGCTTGTTGTGGGCGTGGTGGTACCATTCAATGTTGGTCTGAATGCGTCGCACCAGCGCGTTGCCGTCGGCGGCAAAGCCGTTGGCCGACACGATAATGTTGTCGCCTACGTCAAACACCTTGGGTTCGTACCGCGAGTTAATGCTGTAGCCAGTTGTGTGTCTGGTGTCGCCCGCAAGCACAGCAAAGTCTTCGCCGGCAATGCCGAGGATGGTGCCACCATTGTCGTCGTAGGGGTTGAACTGGTGCTGGATGGGGCCAGCGGCGGATAGGGGCTGCGCAGCAATCATGATAATAGAGTGGTGGTGGTGAAGAAGGTGGTGGTGATGGAGGGGGAGTTCGAAAGTTGAGTGGCGAGGAGAAGAAAGAAGGGCTGCGAGAGTTTTGGTGGAAGCAACAGAAAATTAAAGTACAGCCAAAGATCCAACAGCAGCAACAGCAGCAAAAGCAATAACAGCAACAACAACTACTAATACTGTAAAAGCATTAATAATAGTAACAGCAACAAATCATTTTAACAACAAATAATCTATGGTAATAAAAGTCATTACAATGATTACAATACTAACAATTTAAAAAAAAACAAAAATAATAACAACTCCCCTATGTCTACTCTAATTCCTCTACCCGACTCCATCCCGGCGTTTCTTGAGTCCTATTTACCTACTGGATCATCACAATTTCATGTCACCCTAACGTATGCAGCCTCAATTGACTCACGCATCGCTGCTGCGCCCGGCACACAAACCGCGATCTCGCACCTCGAGACAAAAACGATGACGCATTATATCCGAGCCCACCACGACGCCATCCTCGTTGGCATCGGTACAGTTCTTGCAGACGATCCAGGCCTCAATTGTCGCTGGAGAGTTTCGCCTAATGACCACATGCATCTCATTCGCCCTGTAATCATAGATCCAGCGTTTAAATGGACACCTCACGGCTCTCGCCTGATAAGAACATGCCAGGAAAAAACAGGTCTTGCGCCGTATGTAGTTATTTCAGAAGAGCACAAGCTCACGGATGAGCAAAATCAAAATGCCAAGGTTGTCACTGACCACGGGGGTAAGATACTACCTTTGCCGGTAGACAGCACTGGCCATATTGCGTGGTCCGCCATTTTCAACGCACTACAGGTGGCAGGGCTACGGTCTGTGATGGTTGAAGGTGGGGCACGAGTGATCAACAAGTTGCTGTTAGAACCGACGTTAGTGTCGTCTCTTATCGTAACCATTGGACCTATTTATCTTGGCTCCCAAGGCGTTGAAGTAAGCCCCACTTGCAGAAGTACGCTGACATCTGTACAGTGGTGGACCGGAACCCAAGACTCGGTGTTAGCGGCGCACTTAAGTTACCCTGTTCAGTGATTGAATTAAAGTTTAAAGTTGTTGTTTTTTTTTCACTGCCACCAAATTCTTGTTCCTATTTTGGTGTGCAGATGGAATAATTCGGAAATTTTTTAATTTTTTTAATTTTTTTTTTTTTTTCACACACACACACTGTTTTTGATTTTAAACTTTTTTTTTAAAAAAAACTTATAATTATTATTTTATTTTTTTTTTTTCATTTTTTTTTTTTTTTTTGTTCCTGCGAATTCTTTTAATTTTTTTCTTCCTGATTTCTTCTTTTCTTGTCAACTCACACACCGCCACCAACAGAAGCAAAAAAAATTATCTCATCTACAGCCATTCACAGATTCACACACGCACAAATAATGTCCTCCACAACTGACTCGCATAAGCCGTCAAAGCCAAAATCACAGGGCTCTTCTTCATATTCTTCTAGAACCAGACGTACTGCCCAGGCACCAGCATCATCATCACAGTCCACATCACACGTTCTTGACGAGGAATCAAAGAAGCTAAAGTCACAATATGGTCCCGCTCTAAACTCTTTGCGCGAACTGTTTCCTGACTGGAAGGACGAAGATCTGTTAGCTGTTCTCGCCGAAACCGATGGCAGCATTGAAGAGTCTGCCATTAGAATTACCGAAGGTAAGTACATACATTAACCTTCGGATCTAACTTTCACCGCGCGTTACTAACTTTTTCCAGGTCACGCGACTCAATGGGGTGAAGTCAAGAAGAAGACGAAGGAAAGAAGCAAGAAGCAAGACCATGAAGGCGTCTCGGATCACAGATCATCCCAGCAGCACAGATCGGCGACTTCTTCAAAGCATCAGGTTCGTGGAGGACCCAAATCAGACAGAGCGCCCCAGGCTCCTCGCTCATCTAGACCCGCTAAAAAGTCGGCTCCTGCTTCATCAGCTTCTGCCTCTACTTCTGCCGCTGCCCCGTCTGAATCCTCTGCCGCCGCTTCATCTACTTCATCTACATCAACATCTCAATCTGCATCAAGTGCTCCTAAATCGTGGGCTGAGCTGCTTGGCAACAAGGCGCCCGCCAAGGCCCCCGAACCTCAACCCGAACCTCCCGTTGAACCTACTATTGACTCGCATACTGAAGACGATCCGGCTCAGGATCTGATAACTGTCAAAATCCCGACATCTGAACCTGCTGAGCCCACTCCCACGCCTGCCGAAACTGCCCCCGAACCTGTGCCTGAGCCTGCACCCGAACTCACACTCAAACCTACCATCGCCGAACCCGTTCAGAAATTGTCATGGGCAGCCATCGCCGCCCCTCCCGCCCCTAAGAGAGCTACCTCTCCTGTTCCTGCATCGACTCCTGCTCTTGTCGCTCCCGCTGCTGAGCCTGTTGCCTCGCCAGTCGTTCCCACTGGCCCTGCTTCTCAAGTCCCCACTGGTCCTGCTAAGATCCCCACCGGTCCTGCTTTGACCCAAGTTCCCACTGGCCCTGCTGCCACTACTCCCCCTCCCGCCGCTGCCGCTTCCGCGGTCCCCGACTCCTTCCCTGTACCTACTGGCCCTGCTGCTACTCATTCCAAGCCTTCTGAGCCTGAGGCTGCCAAGCCCGAACCTGTTGTTGAGGTCGTTGCACCTGAGCCTAAGATAGATGAGGCTCCAGTTGTTCTTGAGGAAGCTCAGTCTGTTGTAACTGAAACTCCTGCTGAGACTAGTTCTGGTTTTATCCAGCGCCAGCTGAACAACGACGCTGCTGTCGTTCTCCCTAGCAACGGCCGGGCCGCTCGTCTTGGTGTCCAGTTTGGTTCTCTCAATCTCAATGAGGAAGTTGCTGTCGAATCTGAACCCGTTGAGGAGAAGCCTGCTGAGATTTTGTATCAGCAGCCTGCCACTCAGCAACCCCAGCAGCCCCAGCAGCCTCAGCAACAGCCTCCCCAACAACCCCAGCAGCAGCAGCAGCCCCAGCAACAGCCTCCCCAGCAACCTCAGCAGCATCAACCTCCTCAGCAGCCCCAGCAGCAACAGCCTCCCCAGCAACCTCAGCAGCCCGCCGCTTACAACTCGTATCGTTACAACAACCAGAGACAAGGAAACAGTCAGTACGCTCAGCAGGGTCAACCCCAGCCTCCTACCCAACCCCAGGCCCTGGCTCAGCAGAAAGCTTACGAGTCGTACGTTCAAAACCAGTACATGTACCCTAACTCGCACCCCAGTCACTTGGGCTTCAACAACGGTTTCAACATGCCCAATGAATACCCCTATGGCGCCGCTGACCCCCAGCGCGGCACTTACGGAAACTACTACAGTCCTTATCAACAACAGGCTATTCCTCAGGATCTGAGCAGAGGCGGTGTTCTGGACCAGTCCTCAAACCAGCAGGGCGTCCGATATGGCTCGGACAAGGCCAGCACCACCAGCCAGTCCCCTGCCGCCGGTGCTACCCCCACTATTGCCGGCGCTGACCCCCACCAGTACCAGCAGCACATGGGTTACTACAACCCCGGCTACGCCTACTACTATCAGTACGGCTACCCCCAGCAGCAGTACGGTAATCACCAGAAGGGCTTCTACAACCAACAGTCTTACTACAACATGGGTGGTATTGACTACCGCCAACAGCTGCCCCAGGGCCAGCAGCCCCAGCAGGGCAACGGCCAAGGTCTGAGTGGCATTTCAGACTTTTTGCAGCGCGAGGACAAGGCAGTGCCTGGTTCTCCCGGTCTTGTGAACACACAGCTTGCGGGCCAGCAGGGCCCTGTCCCCCAGCAGCAGCAACAGCAGCAGCAGCCTCAGCCGGGTGCTCAGCCGGGTGTCCAGGCCGGCCAGCAACCTCAGCAGCCTGGTCAGCCTGGTCAGCCTCAGTACCCCATTCAGCAGCAGCAGAACCTGTATAGTTTTGCTGGCTACGGACACTACGGACATGGTAGACAGAACTGGAACTACGGCAACTAAGTATTTATAAGCTAGCAGTGGATAGCGAGAAAGAAAAATAAAAATAATGAGGATAATAAAAAACAAAAGAGGTTTTTTTTTTGTTTGGGTTTTGGTCATGAACAAGAATAAAAATATTTCAATTTTATTTCACGTCAATAAAGGTTTTTTTTTTTTTTTTGGAAGAATAAGGACGGTGCTCCAAGGCCAACAAATGTATGGAAGTTCATGTATTTTTTTTAAAAAAAAATTATCTGGCAAATGTAGGTTGTTTTTTTTTGTTGTTTAAATGTTTTTTTTTCTTTGGAACCTGATTGTGGATCACAAGTTTATTTCGTAGTGTTTGTAACCCTTACCCACAACGAAACTTTCCAAAGAGGTGCCTGTCGTGGACATCAATTTAAAATAATTCTAAATTAAAAAAAAAAAAATTTTGATAGAGTAATGATGTTGAATGGTGTATTAATAGTGATTGTGACACTGAAAAAAATGGCAATTTTATAGAGATTTCAGTCAGTATAGCTGTAAAAATTCGTGTTTACAAACCAAAAAAAATTTTTTAAAAAAAAAAAACAATAATTAGATATATTTTGGAGTTAATATTTTGTTGAAAAGTATACTAATTAACAATACACATGTTATGGTGTACTGTGCTAATAGACAATGCTTATTCACAGAATATCAATACATTGATAATCTGTTTATAATCTGTTACTCTTACACTTCAGGGTGATCTTTCAGTGTCTATAAAAACCTCACTACTTTCTCTTAACTTTATAGTTTTATTTAATTAATCAATCTTCTATCTTTTATATCTGATACAAACTTCACACAGCTCACACACTTCCTTGCTTATAGGAAGTGTGCTCAGTGG